>JAVJGJ010000002.1:4049604-4059953 GCA_035590215.1 Microhierax caerulescens
GATGTTAATTAGTTTGTAACTCATTAACTGGTCTAAATTTTACCTTCATCCCATTAGATATGTTGTTAGATACTCAAGCTCTTGGTGTGGTGCTCTTTAATTTTGTGTCACTGTGACAGTGATGGAAACGTGTAGCACTTGCAAGTATAAGCAAAAAAAGTTGAAAGTAGAGGTTTGACCTCTCTTTCACAATCAGACCTTTTGTAATAACCCTCAATTTAGCAAGCTTAATATAATTGCTACTTTGTTTATTTCTTGTTCAGATTTTAAAAAGCATAGTGTATCTATATTAAATTTTTCTGTTAGCATGTTACATGCATTGTCTGATCTTGATGTGTGTGCAGGAGCTCTACCTAAACCTTGAAAGTAAAATCTGATGCTTGAATTTGGGAGAGACCAGTCACTGAAGGCTATCATTAAACCAGACAGAAAGTCTGCTTCCCAATGGCTTAGTGCCAAAGCCAGTGTCACATGTTAGTTTTCAGACCTTCTCATTGATACAGTTTTGAAGGTATGACTGACAAAAGTTATTAAGAGCTAATCTAGTTACAATTTTAAAAATGAGTTCTAGTCTATGTCCCTGCTCTGAGTGTAGTATGATGCATGGCTAAAAGGTTACACCTTTTGTAGTGCAGTGCTGTTGATGTTGGTCCTGCAGCTGAGACAACGTTCAAACCTGTAGCAAGTCAAACCGTGCTGATTCTATTAGCTGTGAATACACATTGCCAACACTAAAAGAAAACCCTAAAGGCTGCACATTTCCTCCTGGATGAATTGGAACTGTTTTTCACACCCAGTGCCTGTGTTTCAGCACAGAGTTGCTTGCTTTCCATGCTTTTGAATGCCCAGGAACTCATTTGCATGCAGCTCGCAGAGAGACTGCTCTGGTTTTACTATTGAACTCTCTAGTTATAGACAAATGAACAGATACACACAAGCTTCTAATGAAAAGAAGAAAAAAGCTAGTCTAACACACCCAGAGATCATAATTCAAAGTACTTTTCTCCTATTTAATTAATTAATAGAATATATTTTTAAATTATGTTCTCTGAATTACTAATCACAGCTAGCTCTCAAATTCAGGAGAGAGTCTGGACAATGCTCATGGTCGTATGGTTTAGTTTCGGGTAGTTCTGTGAGGGGCAGGGCGTTGGACTCTGATCCTTTTGGGTGGGTCCTTTCCAACTTGAGATATTCTATGATTCTAAATGTGTTTATTTTGGTTTTATTCATTATGCCCCTGTTGGATACCCACAACACTCAAATCACACTTTAGCAATATTTTTATACACAGTTTTCAATTCCTTTTTGTTGTGGTAAGTGGAATGTAAGCTGGCTGATTTTGTTTATAGGAAGAACTGTTACATTGTTGGGGTTTTTTTGACAGCTAGTTAATTGTTTTGAATGTAACAAAGTTAAAACAGAAATTGACACAAGAACAAGTAAAATGAAACTCTGTTTCACTTTAACTCAGTGTTTGTAGTTATTTCAAAGCTAACAATGTTCCTCCATAATGTAAACACGAGGAAAAGGGTAGTGTAAAGGAGGGTGTTTAAGTGTTGGAGTCTTCCAGAGGTTTGTGGCTGTTTATACATCCCTTGCAGCAGTCTGCTCTCTTCTTACTCTCATGCAGCTGCAACTCTCTCCTTGGCTGTGATTTTGCTCTGTGCTGATTCAGTTCCATCTTGCCAAGGAGGGTTTCACTTAAGGCACTTGGTTCTTGGCAAGCTTTTCAAGCTTGGAACAAGAACCTTCACAGTGGCTCAGAAGCATGTTGCAAGAATGAATTCACAGCCAAAACCACCTTAGGGAAATGGAGAGGAAAGGTCAATAAACTCACTGATTAGCTGTTTGACGTTTTGGCAAAAGTGTTATGCTCATGGTAGCTTCATAGAAAAGTACAAGAGCTGTTATTCTCTTGGCTGCCCAGCTTTTGTAGCAAAGCAGAGAAGTGCTGATGTTGGTGTTTAAGATGGAAAGAAATGTGTGTGCATGCATGTGATACGCAGATTTGCTCTTCAGTTTTTGCTGAAGTTTAAGGTTTTAGGTGGTTTACTGTGGAGATTTTATATAAGTTGCAGAGGTGAAGCTGCCCAAGCATTTGCAGGTGCAGTGAGGATTAAATTTCTCTTATGCAAGTATGAACATGTATTTCATCATTTGCATTGCAATAGCATGCAAATGTGTAGTTTAGGATCAAGACCCTGTTGTGCCAGTGCGGTACCAACAGAGAAGCTCGTGCAGAGCAGATGCTCTTAAGGTTGAGATAGTTCTGTTGAATAAACACATTACAGTTTTTAGCCTGATTATTTTTACAGTGATGCAAACGGATTGCATCAGAAGTATCTCTTCTTAGCCTTCTCCTTTGATGCCCCTTTGAAAGTCTGAGTTGTCAGCTGGAGTTTATATTTTTAAGCATAATTTAGGAGGTAAATAAGCAGGTAAAAGTGGCTTTATTTTTAGCTTTATTTCAAATCCAAGACTTTGAAGATTTGTTTGTAAGCTGTCACCTATCAGAAACTTGCACTCTATCTAAGTTTAAAATAGTGTTTTAATCCCTCAGCCCATCACGTACTAGTGGTTGTTACTTGAAACTTTAGTGTCGCAGTGCTTAAATAATCTCTCCTGAGCATGTTCAATAAAAAGTCTTTGCAGTATCTTTTTTCTAAGATCTCCAGTTTCTTACGTATGTATGGATACAGTGGTTGCTTCCAAGATTATTTCAAGGAAACTTCTACCTATTCCGAATGAGAATCCATTGCAGGCCTTTTATCTATATTCAGGCTTACTGCTACAAAGACATCTGTGCACAAGCTATTTGTATATGCATGCAAAATTGCATTGAAATTTGTAGGATTCAGCAGAAGCCAAAGGATTTTGGCTTGGTGCACCTGTATAAAGTTAAAAAGATTATAATTTCTCCTTTTTTCTATTTAGGAACGCAGTTATTTTTCTGCAGATGAAAGTATATTCTAATTGTGGTAGCACTTCTTGTATTGAACTGATCAAATGAAAGCTATCATACCTTAATTTTTGCATTTTATGTGTCTTTGTGATTAAATATATTACTTCATCATTTCACTTAAGCTGCCTTTTGTACTTGTTACTGAGGAAAATACTGTGACATTATGTGAAAGGCCTGTTGGGTTTTGTTGGAGAGTGTAGGGGTGTGGTGAGTTAATTACTACATTGGTATAATAAGTGAGATGCTAACATATCAAATAATAAAGGAAAGTAAACACTTGATAGAGGTATCTGTGGTTTTAGATATGCTGAGTTATAGGAGGTCTCATTCCTTGACTGGATTTGTGGTTTTAGTTTTCTACTGTGAAACATAGCTGAAGTACAACTGTGGCTTTTTGTCACCACAGTGTTTGACAAATAATATGTTTTTATAATGTGTGGGCCACAACTGTGTTTCCTCAGTCCACTCTGAGGCTAGTTATGCACCCTATAGTGCCCTACAGTCCTGTTATTGGGCTCTTGTTAGTCCCTTCTTGTACAGCTTTTCTCTTGTGCTCTGCCTCCTGGTCATACCTCGTACAACTTGGCTTGCTTGCAGTTTTCTTTTTCAGTTCTCACTCTTTGCTGCCATTCTTAGTGAGTTTTTTTCTTATTGTTTCCTGTGTCTGTATTCTTTTTTTAAAAAAAAAAATAAAAAATTCTTATGTCCTCTTGCAAAGGAAATACGAAATGCTTTTCCATTTAAATTGTTCCTTGAAATTTCAGCATAGTGCTCTGGATTATAATATGACCTGGTGGTTTGCATGGGTAAACCTTACTGCAGGAAGCCACACAAATAAAATGGTAAACATGCAGGGTGGCCCAGTGATTACTGGGAATCAGAAAGCAAGCTGTCATGTCCACCTCCTTTTTTCAGTAAAAAGGTTGTAGTTGGACTGTGGCTGACGGTTCAGTTATTGATGCATGAAGCAGACTAAACTGTAGAGAATCTGCATCAGCTGTACGTGTCTGATTTAGATTATATTAAGTTTAAATTATTTTTCTTCGTGACCTAAGCAGATGTGCCTCAGAAGACACCCTGCCCCACCCCTAGCAGTACTTCCTATTTCTGCAGTTATGCCTGTTCCATGATTAGGCATATTTTTTTATTCTCATCGGGGCTGCTTCTGCTTCCCATTCCCATGAACAAAGATGCTGCTAAACACTAAAAAGTGATGCATAGGTGTAATGGTCATTGCATTGACTTTGGCTGCAGGTTTTCTAAACTGTTGGCAGTAGCAATGCAACTTGGTCAAAATGAAGAAACTTGTGTGTTCAAGTACCTTTGAAAGAAAAAAACCAAACAAACCAAAACCCAAATAAAAAATGGTGACCCATGGGAGAGTAAATGGGTATTAAAGAGTGCCTTTAAGCTTAGTTTAATAGATATCCAGCAACTCTTAGGTGCATTTGCTATATTTTAGCTTGTAATTCTGCTCATTAGTACACATTACATTCTT
This sequence comes from Microhierax caerulescens, assembly GCA_035590215.1. Taxonomy (NCBI): domain Eukaryota; kingdom Metazoa; phylum Chordata; class Aves; order Falconiformes; family Falconidae; genus Microhierax; species Microhierax caerulescens. The sequence goes on from JAVJGJ010000002.1 coordinate 4,054,068, forward strand.
AAAGAAGACCTTCTGTGCTATTCTGCCTGTATCACAGCTACATTTATTAAAATGCTGTAGGTTTGGATATGCACTGCCGTTTAACAGAGCCTCTTGGAATGAGAATAGCAGAGTTTCCTTTGAATCCTATGTTTGCAAAGATGCTTCTGGAATCAGGTAGGAGGAAAAAAAGTCCGATTTTCTTCATAGTCTTGTGATGAGTAGAGGACACTGCCTTGAAGTTTACTGCCTTGAAGGACAACTCTTGAAGTTGTTGTGTAGTATTATGTATTTGCTAAACTTGAAACAAAGCTTATGCTTCATCTTGGTCTGGTGTTTAGTGAAAAGAATTGGTTGAACTTACAGACTTCTCAAATAACAAGTCCAACACATTTAACACACTAGTAAGTCTAACACATTTGTCTTTTGAGTTTTCCATTAAAAACATTCACTGTTATACTAAAAAAATCCAGGAGTTTAGGTATTTTGTTTTTATATACTGTAAAAATATATTCTGCTTCTTTCCTTTTTATTTTATATGGGGGTGAGGTGAATGGAAAAATATTTCCTTTACTGAATTTCTCCACTTACTTCTCAGGAAACTTTGGCTGTTCCCAGGAGATTTTGACAATTGCTGCCATGATGCAGATTCAAAACATCTTTGTGATCCCTCCAAATCAAAAAATTCAGGCTGTAAGTTTAGTTGTGTCTCATTTTCTTTTTCTTAGTTCTACATTTCTGGATTTCTGCCAAGTATTTTCTAGATAACCCGTTACAGACTGCAAGTTTGTATGAAAATGAAGCAAGGTCTTGAACTGTACCTATTGGTTATGGGTGAAAGAAGAAACTGAGTAACAGAGGGAACCTCGAGTCCTTGATGGGTGTTGAAAGCTTCCCTCTGAGGACCAGAAACATGAAAGGTTATAAACTAGTAGTGGTCTGCATAGAAGTTTACAAAAAACCCCAACAACCCAAATCTCCCCAAACACCACTTCCTTTCAAGAGGAGCAAAAGAGAAAGCATTAGGATGTAGCAAGTTCTTATAGGTAGCAGGAGCCTAATTTTAGTGCATCACTCTCTTTGATTTTTGGGGCTTGTTTTCAGTTTGTTTTATTACTTCCAGTTTTAGAAGTGCTCCTGAATACAGATGGGCCAGTAAAATATTGCTGTTGTCTAGAGGAACTACCCTATATAGTGGGAATTTTAATTGTCACCAGGAAATATGGAGGTGATAGGGACTGAGCGTATTAGACATGATTTTTGCAAAAATAAGTCTGCCTATAAAAATGTATTTCTTCTGCTCCAGGCCAGGCAACACAGAAAGTTTGCTGTGGAAGAAGGTGATCATCTCACTATGCTTAATGTTTATGAAGCCTTTGTCAAAGTAAGTTGTTTCAGGTGTATGTGGATTTGCAGGAATGGGAAGAACTTGAGGTTCTCAGTTCTGATTCTGGAAGTTTAACACTAATCTTAATACTTCTCTGCAAGCTGAGGTTTTACTCAATGGTTTTGAAGTCTGTACCTCTTTGGGACAAGTATATTTTGCTGGTACAAAGCACTTCTGTAATAATATACTTGCAACAGTGTTGAGTTGAGGCAGTATAACCACTCAAGGGTTTAAATATGACTTCCAGCCCCAAAGCAGTCAGTCGGGTGCCAACTGAAATCTTGCCCTTTAAATTTTATATCTGCATAATTCTCCTAGAAACACTCAAAAGCAGAGGCTCTTGGTGTAAGAGCTGGCTTCTAGAGAAGTAGTTCTTTGCATAGAGAAGACCAATGAAAACTGTACAGAAAAGGGTTTTTGCATTCTGAGGTTGAAAACAGACTAGTTTAAGATAAGATGCATTTGTGTGTGAGAATGGAACGACTGATGTTTTTCTCTATCATCACGTATGAAGAAAATGAAGCATATCTGTTTGAAAATACCCCATAGCAGTTGTTCTACTACTATTTGGAAGTTATTTGAAACATGTTTTGTAGTTACTGGCACTGTGTGTCCTTGTTAGATGCTATGTAAATAGGTAATTTTCAGGGAAAACAACAATCAATATATTGCAGGAAGCAGAAGAAAACCAGAACAAGTCTATGTGATCCAGAAGAGATTGGATTTTGTTTTGCTGATGGTATCTCAATGTAATTTTCTCTATTCTTCTCACTGTACAGCACAGCAAGAGCTCTCAGTGGTGTCAGGAACACTTTCTGAACTACAAAGGGCTTGTTAGAGCTTCTGTTGTAAGAGAGCAGCTGAAAAAGCTTCTTGTCCGCTTTAAAGTGCCAAAGAAGTCCAGTGAAGGTGAAAAAGTGTTGGTTTTTTTAACCTGTTGTTCCATGCATATTCATGGTAGTCTCCAAATTGTCAGTCTGCTTCCTGCTTTTCTTGTAACCTTTGAAGTACTTTCTCCATGGCCTAAAAATAATATTAATTAAACCCATATTTTTTTTTTCCTAAAAATGATCACAGTAGGGCATTTTAGCCCATATTTATAGTTAACATTTAGTCCAGTCTTCATTAGGTAAGTCTTCCAGGAAGAGGTTACAACCACTGATTATACATTCAATGGACAGATTTACCAAAAGAGTCATAAATAGATCACTCTGTTCCCTCTTTTGACTTTTCAAAATGCCATTTTTCTAGTATGTTCGAAATGACATACAGGCATGGGGTTCTGATATCCAACTGCGCTGTGCGTGCATGGATGCCGTGACTAGTTGTCAGCACTTGTCTCTAACTGCTCTGAAAAATCAGACTTCAATGCTTAGCTGTCACACAAGGTTGCTCTGAGGACTGTGAAACTATTTTCATGGAGGAACTAGTGGCAACAGTAGTTTTTTATGTAGTAATTGTGATTTGCTGTGAAATTGAAGTCAGAAGAGATTGCAGGGTTTGTCTGCCTTCAAGCCTTTGCTGTCAAAGTGCTGTGAAAAGTTGTTTGAGATGATTAAGTGTTATTTTAGCCATTTTTGGCATTCCATTGACTCATTTTACAGAAAAAAAATCTTCTTTTCAGGTGATCCCGATCCCGTTTTGAGATGCATAGTTTCTGGATTCTTTGCTAACGCAGCTAAATTCCACTCTACTGGAGCTTACAGGTAAATATATGTAGTTTCATTACAACTGTTGCTTAGTTTAAAAGCTCCTTTGACTGAATAAATCAAAGTGTAATGAAGAAATAGATGCTTCTTTAGACACTTGCAGTAAGAAAGACATGGCAATAGATTTACTAAATATTTAGTAAGTTTCTTATTTTCAAACAGCTTCAATCTTTCTTCTCTTTGGCAAATATAAATCATTAAAGTTATTGATAGTAGGAAGCTGTTACTAATAGTCATTAGCCTGTGTTAACATAAGTAAGTACTGTTGTAGGCAACAGTGTTGTAGCACTCTCAGGCTTTTATCCAGTGCACTGTAACACTACATTTTCATTTAATGTAGATAGAACTCTTTTAGGATGTTAAATTATCAGTTGTTCCTTTGGCCAGGATTTAAGCCTGGTTTCAAATGTTCATTAAATGTGAATGCTTTTAATTTGCTGCAACTCTTTCATTGTAGCCTTTTATTAATATTCTTAGTGGGGAGGAAAGGAACCAAATGTTAAACAATAAATAGACACCCAGTCTGAAATAGTATCTTGCTTTCAAGGACTATTCGTGATGACCATGAACTTCATATCCACCCCACTTCGGTGCTGTATGCAGAGAAACCCCCACGCTGGTAAGTTAAAGCTGCTTTCACTTTTTTTGTGATCTTTATAAGACATTTTCAGCATCCAGACATTTTCATGAATGGCTTTTCTTCATCAGTGGAGGAATAGATGTAGAAGGTCATGGTTTCCCACAGAGAGAATTCAATTGGTATTTCCTTTGCAACTTTTTGTAGGCAGTATCCAAATAAATCAGGGAAATAGAGTGACGTTTAACTGTCAAAAAAACCAGCAGAGGTTGGAAAGCAGTCAGGTGACCCCTTTTTTAATGGACACCATATCTTGCACTGTAAATTGCGCTCTCAGTAATCTCTATACCTAGACAGAACTAGAGTTAATGTACTTTTATTAAGCCTATTAGGAAATATCCTGTCAAATAGGTGCTGCAGTAATTGCAAATGGCTTGCTAGAAGAGGGCATACAGTAAAACATGCGATGCAAAAAGTTATGGCTGTTTAGCAGATTGAGGAAAGAAATGGTTGCACTTTCATATTAGCTGGGATATTACAATTCCATTTGTATGCCAAAGATGCTCAGATAACAAATAGGAATGTGTTTCTAACTATCAGGTCAGCATGATCAGCCTGAAGTATTTTGAGTCTTGTCTTTTTTTGCCTGTTGCTGACACTTTGAAGGATAAACTTGGCCAATGTCATTTGCTGTCTTTGAATTGGGCCCCTGCAGAAGCATAACTGATAGGAATACAGCTAACATTTACGTTGGCTCACAAAAAAAAAAAAAAAAGATCCAGTTCACTGTACCAATTTTTCAGGGCTGTGTTGAGCAGTGTGTCACTAAAGTAATTTTTGCCACTGAAACCAGCCTGATTCACTGCTGTTTTGCCAGTTTTTTAACCTCCTGTCACTGCTATTAAAAATAAAACATGGTTTGTTTAAAATAGTAAAAATAATACTTTGCAGATATGCCTACTTCTGTGAGCTAGAACATTTTGGAAGTAACATCCTGAAAGAGGCTGGGTTATGGGAGAGTGACAGACAGTAAGAAGAACAAATTGAGAAGAAAATACGGAAAGAAAGTCTAGTGGTAGGAAAGTACTGGAAGAATTCTTTTCTCTAGCACACGCCTCCTCCAGGGCTTGGATTTAAGATAATGAGCCTTCAGCAAGGAGCTTCCATCCCAGCCTTGGCCGCTTCCAGACATACAGAAAAGCAGAACAGTAGACAGCTAGCTGGAAGTTTTAACTGGCAGAAGCTTAAGACAGCTTTTTGCTCTGTACCCTGTTTGCTGTTGGGGACAGCAGTATTGCTGCGGTTTTGGGGGATACTGATTCTGGGCCTAAATCTCTTGCTGGACCCCTGTGTTGCAGAACATGCACAGAGGTGTCTTCCAAGGCCAGGTAGTATTGCCACTGCCAGCCTGAACGCTGCTGGCTCATGGCATCCTCTAAGAGAAGTTTAGGAATTAGCAACCCTGATTTCAGTGCTGCTGCTGCCTGGGCAACCGCCCTATATTGAAGCCTTCAATTTTCTGTCTGTTACAGTTGTACATAAAATGTGTTCTCATTCTTGTTTGTTTTCCTCGGAGTTCTCTTTGGTTGCATTAGTGTGTCTTGGGCTGCATTTGGCAGAGAATTTTGGACTCTTTCGTCTGTGCTTTTAGGAGCAAAATAGCAATTAATGAGAGACTACAAACCTTGTGGGTTTGCAGCTCTAGTATAGAAGGCAGATAATGACTTGTGGTCTTGGTGACTAACCCTTCGGTGTGTGGGTTTGTGCTTCCTTGGTAAAAATGACTTTCCCTACCAAAGGGTGACTTCAGAAGTAGGTTGCCCATGCTGGCAATCTGTTCATGCTGGCCGCAGGGATTGAGTCCGCATGGCTGGCTGTTTCTAAATCTCTTACCAGGAGATGTTCTGGCAGTAGTTAAAGCTGATTTCTTCCTCTAATCCTTATCTTGCTTGCCTGCAGACAGGCATCAGGCATAGTCATGCTGTGATTTGTGCCCTACTTGTTATGGGCTCAGGGTTTTGGTGCTTTTAGCAGCCTTCCTCACGATTGCACAGAGTAACTAATATTCGCTCTTCCAAAGCATGTTCTGAGTCCCCCTTGGCCCCGTTATAAGAAATATTATTTTATTATTAAATAAAATAAAATAAATTAATATATTAATAAAATAAATATAATATATTAATAATATATAATAAATATATATATTTTATATATATAATATTATATATTATATA
>JAVJGJ010000002.1:4060053-4075509 GCA_035590215.1 Microhierax caerulescens
GGAAGGCTGCACAGACATCCGAGAGTGCCTGGTAACATGTGAAAGTGTTTTTAATGGCAGTCTAAAGGTTGTCTTAATGTAGAGTGCTCTGAACAACCAGAGGGGAAGAGGTAAGAGGCTGTATTATAACTTAAAGCCTCTCCTGTCACTCTGTAAATACTACCACTGGCAGCATGGATGTGAAACTGTCTAAATACCCTGTTAAATATCTCTCTTCATCATTACTTTATTGCAAACTCTCTTTATTTCTTTCTCCTAGGGTAGTCTACAATGAAGTCATACAGACTGCTAAATATTACATGAGAGATGTGACTGCTGTTGAATCTGCATGGCTTTTGGAACTGGCACCTCATTTTTACCAACAAGGAACGGTACGGAATCGGCATAAAGCCCAAACGGTACCATTGCTGTATTAGCAGCTCTTGTATCTGAACTTTTTAAGTATTTGTGTTTTGTTGTCTGTCTAGTGGTACAAAAATGAATATGGTTTTGTACATTATAGTAGTTTTAATATAAAGAAAGAGGATAATAAATTGGTGCATGAAAGCTTTTTCCCTATTATCCAGCCAACAGACATAATCTCAAAATTATGAAATAGTGTATCACTCTGGCAAATGAAGCCTTCAGCCATGTTACGCCTGAATATAGGCACTTGGTAACACTTCATTGAGTAGCACTATACCTGGGCAGTGGTCCTATTTTGCACGATATTTTAGATTTTATATAAATCTATATATAAATTTATAATTTGAGAAATTTTCATGCCTTGCAAATGTCTGTGCAAATCCTGAACCTTTTTTTGAGCATTAATTATGTTTACTGCAGGAAAAAAAAAAAAATCAACTGTGATCTGTTCAAACTTGAAACGACATAGAACAACTGCTATTTGTGCAAACCTTTATTGCAAATTCTGTTGTGTGTGATATACGTACCTTTTCTTTACAAGTATCTTTTCATAGTTGTCATCATGCTTTATCAACTCTGCCCCATGTGAATCCATCAATCTAGAATTATTCACTGGTCATTCTGAGAACTGGATTGGTATTAAATATTATCTAAATGTTAGTTATGCTGGGAGCTGTTGATACCACATTGCATGTAAATACTGTACAGGCAAGATTGAATGGGAGTTTCCCGTGGGAGATAGATAACTACTGAGCTTTTTATTCTAAATTAGTGACATATTTCCAAAATACTGAGTGAAAAAAATGCACATGCATACCAGACCTAAGCAAAACGTGTATCTTTCTGAGCATTTTATATGCTGGCAACTTGCTTCCCATGGGAAATTGTTCCTATGCTTGCATTTAGTAGAGAATTACAAGAAGATATCAAGCCAATACCATCACTTTGGGATGCATGTGTTTTTTTGATTTCATAGGTTTATTTTATGGGTATATTGGTAACAAGCAGAGCTTGGGAAGGGTGGTCTTTAATAATATTTCTTTAAGAGTTTATTTGACTTGGGATTAAAGACTAAAAGCATTCTAATTGGACTTTTTTCTAATTGTGATGTGTACGCTAAGCCGTGTTTCTTTTCTTTTCTTGCAGCATCTTTCCTTGAAAGCAAAAAGGGTTAAAGTAGATGACCACTGATTTGATGTGACTTAAGCCTTGTGACATCAGGTGCAGAACCTACCAGTGATTTCAAGCTGGCTACAGTCCATTCAGCAGTCAGTTCATTAGTAATTTGAACTTACATCAACTTAAATGTTTAAATGCCTGCCAGGATCTGTAGGGGTTTATGCATGACCAGTACATTGTAAACCTACGTAGAGCTTGCATTGTGGACATTCTGTTCTTTGCCTGCTTGGCCACTGTTGTTAATCTGGGCATGTTGCTCCTTTTAAATAGGTAGAAAAACAATTTAAAAAGTAAGAGGACATACAGGACCACAAAAAACTGAAACCTTCAAGAAGGAAGCTGATTTCCTGGAGTGGTACGGCTGCCTTATGAGAGTGGGGAATAGGGTACCCTGCCTCCTATTACCTAGAGCACTGTGACTACTACCGGCCAAACTGAGACTGACTCCTGACAGCAGGAGCTCAGGGCAATGAACTAGCCCTTGAAATGCAAGGTGCTGCCATGGAAACATTGATTTCATGTTGGACCATTCCGAACTGGTGCAGCTTGTGCTCCCAAGCAGTAAAAGCCTCCTGCCTGAGGTCGAGCTGCTCCTGCCTCCCTATGTCCTATGCTGTAACAGTCCTTCTGTAGGTAGGCATTTATTAAAATGTCTTGTTTCCATACGTGAGAGTTCCTGCTTGGGGAGGGGGAGGAAAAGTAGCTCTGTATTTTTAAGAAAGATTAACTTTTTGCTCAGTCAGGGTACGATACACATAATGTTCACAAACAATCAAATTCACGGATGAGGTTTTACTTTTTTTTTTTTTTTTTTTTTTCCCCAAACAAGGGGAAAGATATTAGCCTTTCATGGCTTGGAAATATCAGAGAATTTCAGCAGGTATATATCATGGGATACTTTTTTAGCCTCTGTCATTCAGCAACAAAGAAAAGACTCTGTACTTTCCTGTAAAGAACACAGTTCTATATGTTTCTTTTATTAAGAATCTGTTCTTTGCTGCTTGAGACTCTGTGTGTTAGCGAAGAGGAGGATGCTCTGAACAATTACTGCTTTAATGGGGACTCCATGGCTACTTTTCAGTCAGGAAGTGTACCTTTGTGTTTGAACAAGATAGCTTGGATACATTTATTTATTTTTTCCAACCCTATTGATATTTATTTTAGAAACACATTTTTTGAAAGCTTTATTTTTGTAAGGCAACTGATTTGATGAATGTGTGTTTAGCATGTTAACTGTCTTTTTATTTTCCTTAAGAAAAAAAAAAAAGGTTGTAAATAGGCAAACATTTCTACATAGAACGAATGCCTTCCTCATCACAGGACTGCCTTGAAAACTTTCTTGAGAGCTTCTTTACCTTCTCCCTTCCAAACACCTGCAGAAAGAAAATGTTCAATCATGTGCAATGTGTGGTCTATTCAGTGTCCACGTACTGACTGCCAGCCCAAAAAGATGTACCAGTCTCCATGTATGGCACCAGCAGCATGACAAACTGTGTCACCTTCCTTGTTGTTTTCCCTGTGAACCTCACGTTTGTATTACTCTCCCTCTTAGAGTGGAAGCTCTTTGGGGCAGGGACTGTCTCCTAGCCAGAGCTGAGAGCAGTGTTGGCACTAACTGAAAAGATTCAATTTGCAGGCTTTTTCTCTCTTAAAGGATCGAAGAACTGAATATGAAGACTTGTAAAATGTCCGTGTCTCGCTGTCCTCTGGAAGTATTCTTAAGAAAAATAAAACCATTGAATCAAGGAAGCTTAAGAACGTGTCACTTCAGCCTGAGTGGTGGGTGGTTTCCCAGTGTCCTGGGTGGTTGTACTGTGCTGGGCTGAATCCTGATGGGCTGCCAGTGGGTGCTACTTCTTTTGCCAGTTCTGAGGATTTCAGGTGCTTCTGGAGATCTCTGTCTGCAGATATTCTTTTACCTGGCTGTATAGCTGCAGAGTTTTATTGCGGAACGATTGTGACTCCTGCCGAGTTTAGAACCCAGGGACGTACAAGCTTTGTAACATGCTGCAAGTAATTGTACTTTTATAAAGGAACGAGTGCAATAGTCTTTGTAAACAAAAACAGAAAGTGAGACTTGTCTTTTTAGCAGTTTTAAAAACTGCTGAGGTATTGCCAGAGGTACAGACGCAGAAAAGACAGACTTTATACTGGAGATACAGGCTAAGAATACGTGGGTTTAGTATCCAGATTACGGGTACCTTTAGAGAGAAGGCACCGCTTGCATCAGAAATGTTGACCCTTTGAAGGTGTTTGAAGACAGAGACCCAAAACTTAAAAGGCCTGAAAATCTCTTTACTTTGTAAAATTTTGGCCTACAACGCTCTGCTAGATTTGTACATCGCATTATGCTTTAAAGCGTAAAGGAGATGGGTAACTGTGCCTTGTTGTTGGCTCTTTGCTGCATAAACAGTCTGAGCTGTTGTGGGGGAGGTTGGAGCCATTTAAAGACGGTTGTCAGGAGTTTATGGAACAGTTTAAGGGTTTTAAACCTTTTTAGAGAATGAGGTTAAAATATTACGCTCTTGAATAAAAATGCTGCTTGAAGTAGAAGTCATGCCGCCACTGGCAAGGAGGCAGATGCTTTTTTAGAAAGTAAATTTACAATCCATTAATGTCAAATTTCTATGGGGGAAAAAAAGAAGCTATACTCCTGAAGCCCATCAGAAAATGCTCTCAGTGTTTCTACTCAGGACTTTGTATTGTCAGTTATAGAATAAGATTAAGCTAAATGGGAATAAAAATTCAGCTGAGACAATATTAATTGAGATACATTCCTCATCTTATAGATTAAAAATAGTTTGGATAAACTGATGGGAAAACAGTCACAACTGTTCCTGGATAATCTGAAGAAAGAGGCAAGCAATTAAAAGACTACAATGAAAAAAGGGAAATAAATACGGGAGGTGTAACTGCCATTTCTTAGTGCTTTATGATAAAAATGGCTGTATAATAGGATATATAATTGAGCCATGTGCACAGCAGTGTTCTCTAAAGGTACATCAAGGTAATGTGTGGTAACTTATTTTTAAGCTGAGTTAATTTTGTATGTGTGTTACAATAAGCACATTACTGATAGGCATCCGGAAAAAGTGGTAAGTCAGGTAGCAAGCATCATTAAACCCCAAAAAAGACTAGTTTACCAGAATCAGATATGTGTGATCAGATCATTCTGGATCTGGTGGCTCAGATCTTCTCTGGCTTGTGGGCAGGTGCAAACAGCGAATAGTTTCCTATTCCAGCAGATGGAAAAGCAGGCTAGAGATGCTGAGATGGGGAGAATGTTGGAGCAGCATTTCTGTGTGAGGGGTGGCGGGGCTGTAAGACACTATACGTGTTTCAGTTAAACCAGCCAAAATCTGCAAAGACATTTCTGATTACGAGGGAGGGCCAGGCTTCTTTGGTTCCGTTGGGAGCCTTGGTCGTAGGGAAGGAGGGGGAGAAAAGAGCAGGGAAGCAGAGAGGTATCTGCAGGGAAGGTGCAAATAGGTGCAGGGTTTCTTCATCGCCAGTTCACGCGATGACTCACGGCGGCGCATTGCCTGTTTACGCCTCTGCTGCTGAGCAGGCACTTATGGAGCTGCTGGCTTGGGCGGTGGGAAAATGAACTTCCAGAAAGTGGTTGGGAATTGGCTAAGCCAGTACTGCTGTGCTTGTCCCCTTTGTGTGACCTCTGTGATTAAGCCCCTGGCCAGCTTGCTGGCGGGGTGGGCAGCTGCTGGTGCAGGGGCACGGGCAGGATGGCTGCGGGCTGGGCTCAGCCATTCGCCTTGCCCTGCTGGGGGTGGAAAGCACCTAGACCATGTACCCGCTTTGGATTTGAAAAGCGATTCTGTTCTGAAATGTAGCTGGCAGTCATTCCTTGTGTTTCAGCTGCTTGCCTTACCAGCTCAGCTGGACCTCTTTTACCCACTCGCCTTCCAGAACCCTCTGCTGGGAGCATCAATGTGCATTGGTAACTGTTGTCATCCCATCGTTCTGGTAAGTGTCACTGACTGGGCTAGTTCCGTTGAAGGCAACTTGAAACCAATGTTTATTACTGTAATTTCATAACTTTATATTATTCTCTATCAAGTGGCCATACTATCAACAAATGGCAAAGAAAGTCAACAATACAACTCAGCATTTAGAGCCAGTTCTTCTACTGGGACTGGGAATAAACAAATTGCAAGATGAACGTATGGAAATACTGCCCTTATATCCAGTTTCTTGCCTGTTCTCAGACTCGCAGAGCTCCTTTCCTTGAGAGCTTGTCTGTGTTTTTTCTGTCAATTAATACTACCTTTGCATTTTGAGAGACGTGCCAGTAGATGGCAGGCAGCAATTTCTAGTAGCAGCATCTTGGCGAGCAAACAATTGGCCAGTTCTGAAGTTTTCCTCATTCTTCAGTTTTAACACTGAATTTATTTAGCGGCATGAGAAAGGGTAAAGGAAAAAGGTATCGATGGCTGTGGGATGAAGTTAGTATTTGACGTGCAAAAATTAGTGAAAAAGCCCAGAGTGCTGTGTGCCCCACTGGTTTAAAAGTAAATGAAGTGCCCCCCAAACCCCCCAAATTCCAACCAATTAATTCTATAGCAGTTCTTTCAATTACACACTTGGTCATAAAAATGGCACCTTTACTGTAACGTGTAGCTGGAGGTGCAGCAGTGTGCTGGGTGGGAGGTGTTCGTGCTTCTAGGACAGTGACAGCATTTGCTATTGGCTGTCATGTGTAACTTATCCAAGTGACCAACCACTGCTGAAATTAATTTTTTTTCCACTTTTTTGTACTACTTCCAGCTACAGCTCTGTTTTTCAATAAACTAAATCTTTCAGCCTTCTTGGCTAATAGAAATACTTTCATAATGAGAAAATGAAGAGTAAATAGAATGCTTCAACATTTCTGCACGTGGGTTTTGTACATCCACAGAGTTTTCTTCCTGTGGAATCAAAGCCTAAGGCTGGAACAACGGGCCCTGTGACCAAAAGGTGTTCCCTGGAGGTTTACTGAGGTGACAGTCTAAGCCTGCAAGTTGTTTTGATTGCTTAAACCTTTCTTCTTTCCCCACACCGATGTTCTTTCCGTACTTTGCTTTGTAACTGCTAGGTGCACTGAAACTTTGTTCGAGTGTTCAGGTGGTGAAGCTGTCTGAATGCTGTTGATAGCCCTCACTAACCGACAGTTATTTCACTAACTGTGAAATACTGGTAAACTAGCAAAGCGCCTCCTTCCAGCAAAATTTTGTAAAATTGAAAACCCCGGGGGGAAGGCACCCGTGCGCTGAGGCCAGTTCTGCTTGCAGAAGTGCATGGGGAGCTCTGGAGACGTGAGCAGGGCTCTGAGCAGCACAAGGACCAGAAGTCCACGGCCTCGATTTTGAAAGCACCTGTCTGTGTCCCACACGGGGCCAGCCCGGTGTGAAGGGAGGCACATCCCCGCGAGGGACCTGCTGTATTTCTTTCTGCAAGCATCTGCTGCTGGCTCTGCTCAGGCAGGGCGAAGGCTGCGAGGTGCCCTGGGCTGCAGTGGTCCTTAGGTGTGCGTTTCCCTGGTGGGAGATGCATCCAGCCCACCCACCTGCTTGGCTTTATCTCCTGCCCACCAGTGTGTCCGCACTTTAGAGCAGCAGCTGCCCTATCTGCTGCAAAGGAATTTCTGATCTGTGTTGGATTCTAGCCACTATTGGAATGAAAAAAATCAACAGTTTAGGGCAAATTTTTTTTTTTTTTAATGGAAACATGGTAGATGTGATTTCTCTCAGTGGATGCAAAAACAACTGCCTGCTCCATTCCAAAACTGCCTTTTACAGGGCTCTGCTTTTGTGAGGTTGTGAGATGCAGAAGTTATATTTAGCTGTGTTGCCAGTTATGAAAGATTAAAAATTTCCTGGAAAAACTCCCCTTTTCCTCCTTTCTAGAATCATAATTATAATTGAAAATAAATACATTTAATTTGTCTTCCAATTTAATTTTAATTCTCTTTAGCAGTGCCTGGAGTACGCAGCAGCACAAGGAGCATCTCATGAGGAAGCCCCTGGCTGGTGTTTGGGTGTAGGCGCCCGAGATGGTCCCAGCTGGCTGCAGGTCTCACCCTGGTGGGCTCCCAGTTTGGTCGGGGGGTTGCTCCCTGTGCTCTCCTCCCAAGCTGGGTGCTGCAAGGGGAGGCAGGAGGAGCAAAAACGCTTAGATGGCAGAACTCTGCAGGTGGAAGAAACCAGAGGAGGATGTTTCCTACCCCTGGGGCGGGTGATGGCCAGCGCAGTTTGCTGTTGCCTCTGGCAGGTGCCCTGGAAGCGGGCAGGTTTCCCTCGCCACAGAGGCACAGTCCTGCTTTCCCTGGGCAGCCTCTGCCTCCAGGGGTCCTTTCAAAGCCAGCGGGTCTCAGACCTGACCAGAGATCCCCCACCGGTTCCCTCTAGACTTTCTGTCCCAAAGTACTTTTCTGGGCAAAGCCCAAACTTCCAAGAGAAAAGAGCAGAACGGAGACCACAGACATGGCGATGGCTTCTTGGCTCCCTTCGGGCCGAGGAGCAGGTTGGTTATTGCAGATGCCTGTTGGCAGCAAGCTGAGCCTGTCAAACAGGGGATGTTTTGATGCCAGGAAACTTCTTCCGTGAGCCAGGTTCGACGGATCTCCTGCTGTCTCTCTTTTCCGTATCTGGTGAGATACCAGGGTTGTGTATCAAAGCAACCGGAGAGCTGTGCCACAGCCCGCGGGAGCGGGGACGGAAGGAGGAGCTGGAAGAGCTGGGGTCACCTTCCGTCCTGCTACCGAGAGCAGGATCTCTTGTAAGGCAGAATTCCTCCTTCCTCCTCCCTGTCCCTCCCTTTGCCTAATGTTTTGGGAGGCCAAAGGCTGTGTTCAGGTGTGTGGGTACGCAGGGGGTGCTCGCTGTCTGGGACAGCAGGACACAGCCCTCAGCAGATGCCTGCGGGTGCTGCAGGGGTGGGAACGTGTCAGGGCTTGGGCGAGTGGGGAAGAAGAGATGCACTCGGTCTAGAAAAATAACAGCTCAGCAAAACTGTGCCCCGAAAGGTGCCTGTCACCGAAGGGAATGCCCTGCCCCTGCTGAAGCCCAGGCACCCGCTGCAGTTTCTGATTGCTGTTCAGGGGAGGGGGTCCTGCACGTGGGCACCCGGTGTGGCCCTGCTGGGAAACTGGTGCGGGCTGGGGTGCTGCTGGTGCGAGGCATCGCTCACCGCAGCTGCTCTGGCGGGTGAGCATGGGCTGAAGCAGCATGAAACACCAATGGCTGATGGCCGTCAGGAGCTGTAAGGCCAGGCACCAAAAGGGGCTCTCTGCAGCCTCCTGGGGGGTGCTGGGCAGCCTGGCGCAGGGCAGGGGGCAGTCAGAGCTCAGCAAGGTCCTTTTGCTGAAAATCTCTCTGGTTTCTTGGAAATTGCAGCCGATGATGATTTAACCCTTTGCACTGCAGGCAGAGGCACTGATGAGAAAGCAGTGGTGAGAGATCGACCAGAGAAGCCTTGAAGCTTCTTGAAGCAGAAAACAATTCCTCCCACAGCTGCGTGCATGGGACCTGCTGCACTGGAGCATTTCCAGAGGTGGGCATTCCTGATTCTGTTATAAAACTTGTCTTCACATCTGGCTTGCCAGGCTGAACATCTACACGATAGAGTTAATCCGGGGTTTGGACACACGATGTAGCTTACAGGGCTCACCATATAGTGATGGAGCCAGATGTTAGGGCTTGTGTCCGTGCTTCTCGTTTACAGCACTGCACATATCTCTTGCCATGGTGTGAGCAGAGGCTGTCATTCCCACTTTGTCCCGCTAAGGCTGCCCACACAGCCGTGGTGAAGTCCCAAGGCGTTCATGTCTCCTGGCCCTGAGAGCGCAGATGACCGGGTGATTGTCCGCGCAGCTGTCCAGGCTGTTATGTTCTGGTTCCCGTCCTGCCAACAAAACACCTATGGAAAAAGCTAATTTTAAGTAAGTTCTTTCAATGGCAAATTGCACCACTCAAGCCTTTTGGGAACGCCTGGGACATCACTGCTCAAAATGACCCCGCTGGTGCTACTTGGTTAGCAGGATTTACGGCACGTGAGCCGTTAGTACCGTGCACTGAGCAGGCAGGTTACCGTGTGGGTAGATGTGTGTATCGCTAGCGTTATTCATCTTTGCACCTTTCAGTTTAAGTGCCATTTGGAGGCCTCCTGAGGATGTGCTGTACCACAAGGAAGACTTATGAAGGTGAGGAAGGAGGTCCAAGTGGAAAACGCTTGTCACTAAATGAGGAATGAAGGGAGCAGCGGTGAGGGGGAGGGCTGCAGATACATGGTACGTAAGAACAGCTGCTGCTCTGGATCTGCTCTATGTCCTCCTGCCATTCTCCATCCAAAAGCTTTTTATAGATGCCTCCTAATTCTTGTCCCTTTGCCACCAAGTCCTTTTTAGTCTATTTAAGGGTCGTCTTGTCAGTTGAGTGAAATATGGAGGGAAGATCTATTGTAGGAGGAGATCCCGGGGACTAGGAAAGTGGAAATATATGGGAACCCACTACTCAATCATTTGAGTGAGGTTTGGGAGCTTTCCAGGAGCCCTTCTACCTAAGCAAGCTATAACTTCTGGCAAGACAGGTATTTTAGGATTTACCAGAATTCCCGCATCAGGTGCAGTAAGAGTCGAGCTGAGCCTAAGAAAGCTTCAACCAGGGCAAAGCCAGGCTTGAGGGCAGCCAGCAGAGCTGTGGAGGCAGGCACAGTGCCAGCGCTGTCACCATCACAGGTCTTCCCGTGGTGGGTTCTCCAGGGAGAAACACCTTCAAGGAGTCCAGGGGGTACTATAGACTGCTTTAGACCAGGCTGGAAGGTTATTTTTTTTTTGTGTATTTTTACAGAAGTTAGAAGGTAAACTTTATGAATCTGCCTCCTCCCTCCTGAGTTTTATTCTGGAATGAGTTTTTTGTTGGAGACAAAGAACTGGAACATCTGAATTTTGCTGCTGACTTTGTCTCTCACTGGGTAAATCTACTTGTAGTTCATTTTACTGAAGTGTAAATATGGGTGAAATTTTATCTCCTACAGCAGTAGGAGACTAACGTCTGTCAGATATATTGACACCCACAAACATGATGCTTTCTGGAAAGCAAAAATGGTTTTGGCAAGTGGGTTTGCGTGTTTGGAGTTTTCTTGCCAAAGCTAGCTGAAACATTTAGAAAGAAAACTCTTCTTTCTAAAACAGAAATTAGCAGATTGCTGACATCTGATATTTCACACTGCTGATGGATCTTTAAATGTTATGCTTGATTTGAGTTGCACCTTTTTTTCTCCTTTCAATTTCTCTTTTAGGTTTCTGGGTTTATTTATGTCGCTTGTCTCGCCTTTAATTCCTTCTTAGTGGTCACTGGAGGAAAAGTAGCAAAGCAAGCAAGTCTTCCATGTCTCCCTTCTCCTGCCTTAGTTGAGTGGCAGAAAGTAGTTTGCCACGTCCCTCTCGTCCCTGTGCTTTTCCAATGCAGGAAGATGGAGACTTGCACCTGAGGGTTGCTCCCCCTCTCTTTCCAGTCAAATAAAAGCAGGGTGAAACTTCAAAGCATGGATAAAGTTTTAGAATCTTCCTTTGAAAGCAGATCTAAACCTTTTTAACAAAAAGTTTTCTGGAAAAATAAAATAAAATTAAGGTTATGGCCCCCTCTGCAACTGCCCAGCTATTTAGGGTTCATGTCTCCAAGCTGTGCTCTGTGCACACGTGTGTGCTCACAGCCCTCCGACCCATCAGGCCTTTATAATGGCATGAAAGTGCCGTTCTTGGGACTTCGGACATTTCTCGTTTTCTTCTGCATCCCTGTGTTGTTGGCTGCAGCCTTGGTGTGATGCAATCCAGGTGGGAAGTATTGAGAAAGCTCCCACCATCAGCTGTTAAAATCCTGGTGCTTACGTGATGCTGAATTGGCAACATGGAACTCCTAAGTGGAACAACGCGTGGCAACTGCGTAATGAAAAATGGCAAGTGGATCAAAATTAATGATTATAAGGAGCAGCTTTTCTAGACAGCTTCTTGTCTGAGTAACAAGTATGGTTCAGTGGTTTGGAAGCTCTTTTAACATCTTTAAAGATTAAATCCCTCCGTCACTGTAGTGTAAACTTGTATTAGTTATTTACAGCTACATGCATGAAAGGGCTCTGGGTGTGAGTCAGGGATCTGCAAGGTCTAACTTCTGGACGTCTGGCTCCTGCAGTGGACACCACAGCCTTGTGTAGGTGTCTAATCTTCCGTGCAATGCAAAAGGACTGCTGATACCAAGGATAAGGTTCATGGCGTTCAGTTTGCTTGGAGGGGGACCCATCTAAGATAGCCGGGGAGAACTGAGTTTGAGGTGGTAGTGCTGGTGGGAGCTCGGCTCTTTGGAGCACTGTGAGAACTCTCATGGAACTGAGTGTGTAAAAGCCTCCTGTGAGGTGATGTAGACATATGTGAACCAGTTCCAGAACTGGAAACCCAGAACTCAGACGCCAGTGGGATGCTGATGACCAGCGGTGATTAAGCTGTGCATGAGTTACATGTCCTTCTGAGCCAGCTGGACATAGTTACACCATTTCATTGACCTTTGCTACTAAGTGTGCAAAGAGGTGTAAGGATGTTGGGTTCCTGGCTCCTGGGACCTCAGCACCACACCGCTGCAAGCAGTCAGAACTATAACTGGGATGAGATCGGTAAAGCGGTAAATTCCTTCCTGCGTGGTGGCTCAGTGTTCGATGCACTCAGGAGATCATGGTGGGGCTTCTAAACCTGGTTCGAAGGGGGTAGAGCTCACCACCTCCAGGAGACAGTCTGAGGGGGAAAAGGGGGGCAGGCTGCCCCCCCTACACACAGACCAGCCACCTCTTGTAAAAGGTAACTGGCATCGCACCGGCTCGGGGGAAGGTGTGTGGCTGCAGCTCTGCAAAAGCAGCTCCCCAGGGAGCAGAGCACCCCAAATCCTTGTACAAGAGCTGTTTGTGTATTCGGTGTGAGAGCGACACCGGGCAAAACAGCCTGGGCTTCGGATGTGGCAGCAGCTGGGGCTGGAGAGCCCATCCCTGTGAGCCCAGCAGAGCGGCCGGTGCTGGTCAGGGGGGTCCGGCACGGGCACTTGGGTTAATGGTGAAGGCTGGGGAGCCTGCGATGCTGACAGCAGGGACAGCCGGGCTCGGAGGCACTCAAGTAACAAATTGAACGGTGAATATCTTAAGATGACTTTGGTTTATTGTCCAGATCAGGTCAGCGGAAAAAATATTGGGAGACTGAACAAAGAGACAGGCTGCTTTAGCAGATAAATGGACTGATCATTTCGTATTGAGGAACAATCTCTAAAACATAGTTTACTGCGCAGCTGAGGGCTGAAGCATTTGCTGATGCCAAGAGCTCCTTCTTTGACCCTAGGCACGTGTGGAATTAAACGGCGCGGTGTTTTTTGATGGTTAAACTCCCCGAAGAAGACACTCCATTTGTTACCAGGGCTCTGATGAAGTAAAGTGTGGTTTATATGTACAAGGCCGGCCTTCAACTCATCTCAGAATGAATGGAGAGGTAAAATTGAATTTTACACTCCCGCTGCTATGATTAATGTGCGGGCTCTGGGATCCGGTGGCCGGCCGCAGGAGGGCAATGCAGGCTCGCCGTGCAGGAGCCGTGCTCCCTTATGCACCGGGATGCCAAGCGGAGGGGGGGCTGCATAAATGAATAGCTGTTGTAAGAATAAACCTGTTACAGCGATAAATTCCCCGCGTATCCGTCTCAGCGCGGCCCTCTGATATGAGGCTGCACCTGACAAAGGAATAAACTTGTTAGATGAATGAAAGAGCACATATACATTAAATCAGAGAGTCTAATGCCAGGGGACCGAGAGAGGGCTAAGCAGCGTTGGCTGTGCAGCATCTCACGGAGGAATGGGGAAAGGGGTAAAGCTGCTGGGAGATGCTCAGGGTTTGGCAGGGGTGTGCAGGGCTGGAGAACTTCTGGTGGCCCTTCAGCTGTGTTGCTGCAGCCTCTAGGCTGGTTAGATGAATGGAGGAAGGCACAGTGAGAGCCCAGAGGTTCTGAAAGTTGCTCACAGGCAGGAGTGGGACAAGCTGCCCAGCAGCCCTAGTTAACACGTATTGTCCTCATCCTCTTCAGGAGCGAAGGAGTGGGTGAGACCTGTTCATAACTTCATTTGGGACCAAGTGGCTTCAGCAGAAGCACTTTGGGAAGCCAGGCTCCATGAAGCATCCTTGCACTGAGGAGAGGTACTCTCTGAAGCACTTGCCATTACACTTTTCTTATACTCCCTGGGACCCTGGTTTTCCTGCTGGGAATTGCCTGGCCTCACTCACTGGTCTGTGCACCATCCTGCTGGTGCAGCAGCTGAACCAGTGTGAAGCCCCTTTGCCCCACGCAGCAGCACGACAGCAGCTGCTGGAGGGAACGTTTCTGAAGCAGCGTTACTGCCCGTAGCACCACAGGGAGGAATTCACTGGGTCACCCAGCGAGAACTGGTCCACTCTGACTCCCAAAGCAGAAGGAATTTCCTAGAATAAGCAGGACCTTGAGCCTGATAAATGGAGGAGTTGGTGGGGTTTTTCTGCTGATACGGTTTTGGGGTTTTTTATTTCTTTTCCCCTTATGGTGTTATCTACTAGTTACAAGAACCCCTCTTCCAGCCTTCTGAATGCTTACAAACCGCCTGCGGCACTCGCTATGGTTGGATGGAGAACAGCCCCTGTAGTAAATAGTTGCAAGATTAAAACTGTATCGTCTTAGTTTAGGTAGGAAGACACTCAGCTGCTAAAGGGCGATGTGTTCATGAAAATAAACACCTAAAAAAAGATATAAATCAGGAAAATGTTGGGCTAAGTACTGCAGAGGAGTATTCCTGTGTTCATGCAAGTAGCAAAGTGGTTTCCCTAAAATTCACTATACCATTTGCCTAAAAATGGAGCAATTCAAACTAATGATGTACAGTAGGAGTAGAACAAGGTAAGCAATTGCCTTTCACCATCTTTGCATCCCTGAGCTCAGGACTTCTCATGGTAAGCAATACGGAAATCTGTTAGATCTGGTCTGCTGGAATCAGTGAGCTGCCACCTATGTGGTACTAATGGGGCTGAAAATAGAACTGCGTAAATCGTTGTTGTTTTTTTTTAGGGTTTTTTTTTCCTTGATAAACTGAAATTTTAAGCATCAAGTATCAGGTGGAACATCTTTAACTTTGTATTTTTCTGTTGGAATGCAGAATCAGAAATACTGTTTTGGATCCTATGAATTTTTTTTATCCCAGATGAATTATTTTATTTTGCTCTTAGTTAACTCTAAATTTAGGTACATACAGAAGATTCTCTCACTAGAGAACACTTTCAGCTAAAGGTGGGAACAATATTCTGCCCTTACCAACTGCTAGGTAAAGTACACAGGGAAGAGATCCCAAAGCTCTGGAAATGAGCCTGACTGGAGCAGTGGCTCTTTCTGCACCTGGCAATATTTCTTAGCTGTTGACCATGGAATGAGCTGATTCCCCTTGGGTAGCACTTCGTTAGTGTGATTAAACACCCTGTGCCTTGAGGAGGGATGTGCTTTGTGGGGTTCCCCAAAACCACCATTGGTCTTTAAGTTGGTACCATTTTAAAGAGACATGTGGGAGCTGGTGGCAGCACTGTTCTTTTTTTCTGTGCCACACAAAAATAATTTTGTTTTGCTTTCTGAGCTGCTGAGATGGGAGGAAAAGTTTTACTCTTGGTGAGGAAGACAGACTTTCTGCTTATGAGCCTTTTTGCTTGGCTACTGGGAGGGTGTATGACTCCAGGGGACAGAGTTTGCATGGATGGATCTTTTGAAAAGGTTTTGATGTCAGGAAAAATCCACCAGGAAAACGTGTCTCCTTTCCTACCAGTGTAAAACCTGCAGCACTCATT
>JAVJGJ010000002.1:4107322-4138102 GCA_035590215.1 Microhierax caerulescens
GGGGGGGGACACAGCCCAGACACTGACCCCATGGCCAAGGGGATGTTCCACACCATGCAGTGCCAGGCTGAACAATCAAACTGGGGGGAGCTGGTGGGAGGGGCCGGTCGCTGCTGGGGGACTGGTGGGCAGTGGGCAGTTGCTTTGTGCATCGCTTGTTTTGCATGGGTTTTTATCATTATTATTATTATTTTCCTTTCCTCTTCTGTACTACAAAACTGTCTTTATCTTAACCAAGGAATTTTACCTTTTTTCTGATTCTCTCCCCATCCCACTGGTGGGGAGTGGGCAAACGGCTGCGTGGTGTTTAGTCACACACAACATGTGGTGACTGAAAGAGTTAAGATAGACCTTACATGACAAATATTTTTTTTTTTTTTAATTAAGCTAATCTGCTGGAGGCCTCGTTATTTGGTGCAGGCTGTGTATCAATAAATTGGCACTGAATTTCCAAAAAAAGCTTCAGATAATTTTTCAATGAGAAATCCAAGTGCCTGGGAGATGATGTTATGGTGTGAATTACATCGCGGAGCGGTTGTCAGCTGTCCCTGTCAGCACTTTCACAGATGCCATAATGCACAGTAAATGCTGTGGCTGCAGCTATTTAGCTTTTACTGTGGCGGTGGTTTTAGGGGAAGTACCACAAATTAACAGCTAAAGAAACGTGTCCCTGTTTCTTGAGCTGCCCTGTCCCTACTCGAAGCTTCACGTGCTGCAAGCTGCCTCTGCTGTACCGGTAGGTATTTCTTCTCACCTTTTAAAATGAAGCCTGGGTGTTCTTTTCCGTTTTTGCAGCTGACCATCCTGTTAGCGTGCTAATACTAGCCCAAAGGATGGTGAAAATCTAACCCCTCTTGGGGTTAGGATGATGGGCTCTGGTTGCCACGTCTGGTCCCAGAGACCCCACCGCGGAGCAGGACTGGTGCTACCAAGAAGTGCAAGAGAGAGTGTCCCTGCTAGACAAACTGCACGATTTAAATCGGCAGGGCAAAATAAAACGAGTGTTTATTTTGTCTTTCAGATCGGGAGCTGAGATGCAGGAAGACTGAAGGACTTGACGTAAGGATCCCTCGTGGGGCTGTTTCCCAGTGACTCATGGAGATGTTTCTTGGTACCAAATAGCACCCATAGCAAAAATCCCAGGTGGGATCCGGGATAAATAACCTGGGCTCCCTGGAAAGCTGACAATCTTTAATACAGTAAGTGACCCTGCTATTAAAACGTTAATTAGATGTAGTCTCTTTTGCTAAAATATGGGAAAGCTGACAAAGCACAGCTTTCCTCCTCCCAGAATGAGCCTTTCTGGCTCACTTACAGGTGTCGTACAGGCCAGGCAGGGTATCTATGGCCTCAAAGAGAGGATTGCCCCAAAACCTGTCCGTGACCGTGCGTGCAGCACCAGTGCGACATCAGTGCTGTGTGTGGTTCTTCTGAGGCTACTGGCAACCACTGAGGGGTCCCATCCTGCCCCGTTAGGACCCCCAGTAGGTGGATAAGCCCATCTTACTGCCCACAGGTTTGACTCTGCTTCCTTTTATGTATTATTTTATGAGAGAAAATAAACTAGATAAGCAACAGATTTATCTTCTGGAGGACCCGTGGTGACCCTGCCACAATCTCTGGATTGGCAAGTGTGTGATGTCTTGCATGGTGCAGTTTACAAATGCCTTTCATTCTTGGTTCTGAAATGGTTTATTAATGGGATAAATCTCATAGTCCATAATGAACTAGCTTGCTATGGATGTTTCGATACCACAGAGAAATTCTCTGCCCAGGAGACATCTTTTACCAGGAAATACGTAAATAGGTAGCAAACAAATCTAGGAGTCCTTTGCCACTGGTTTGCAGCTCAGATGAACTGCTGACAATGGACATCTGAGTGTTAACCACGTGTTGGCTTCTGAAAACTCACCTTTCTTGCAGCTGGCCGGGGAACTAGGCTCCCAGTCCATGCCTGGGCTCGCTGGGTCTCCTGGCTCTGAGCTCTCCTTCTGCTGAATCCCTGCACAGCTTCACTCTCGCCTGTGTCCCCCGTTTGCAGGCTGGGTGTCAGCGTGACCCCTGGCTGAGGTTTGCTGGGTGAGCTGTCAGCGAGCAGCACCCTTCTTGCCGCTCTGCTGGGCACCTCCGGGCTTCCTACCCTTGGGCTGGTTTTGCAAGTTTTAAAGACTGCTTTGCAGTTGTAGGGGCGGGGGGGTTGTTGTTGGGCTGTGGGTTTTTAAATGTCCTTCTCATTGGCCTGTTTTCAAGTGAGCAAAGGCAGCTGGTAACTCAGCTGTGTGAGCTGGAGCCCACCGGAGCCCACTCTGGCTGGAGGAACCGTGTTCCCTGCCACCAGCACCCATTGCAGCTTCTCCTCATCCCTGAAGGTGGTACTGTTTGACCATTTTGCAGCCATCAGTGCTCGGTAACTGCAGATATTGAGGTGAATTTTACAGGATTGTGCAGGAACACTTACAGTCCCAGCAGCAGCACCGTAGCTGGCAGCACCCAGCATTCGCCCGCTCTCGGATGGGCGCAAGGGCACAACTCTTGCCTTACCCGAGGGATACCCAATTTCTGGGTGGGTTTGGGAAGGTCAGGCACCTGCGTGAGAAGCAGGAGCCCAGCACACCCCTGAGATGGTGCCAGCATGAGGGATTTTGTAGGTACAACCCTCTAGCGTTAACGTAGGCAGCCTGGGCGGTGGGTAATGACTTTACTCCAAGGGAATTGAACAGCTTTATCTGGGTGGATGGCCAGAGCTTTTGTGTGAATCAGTCAACTCCTGTCGATTCAAACCACTGCTGTGCTGGGGAAGAGGAGCTCTGGGGACTCTGGGTGACACTGTTTTCTTCTGAGAAGCTGGTATGTGGAGTACAGGGCTGAGAGCTTGTGGGCTTATATATACATTCCATGCTTCTTGTTAGGTTTTTATGTCTGTAACTTGATATTTTGCTTGTTCACAAGCCTGCATTAGAGGCACCGTGCCAGCCCCAGAGTCACTCCTGCCTTACGAAGGTGTGGGAAGAACATCTTTCCTGTTCTGGGCTTGAATACCTGTATATCCATGCCAGGGGTCTGCTGTCTCCTCCGCAGTTTCCCTCTGCTCTGGGAATGACGCTGTACAGCCAGCAGTGCTCAGCTCATTGCTGGGAGACACTTGGTTGTGTTTTCACTTTTCTCTGCACATATCTGCATTCCAGTCCTGAAATCATAGAGCCCCTTTAAGGTCGATGATGTGGGGTAGATATCAGCTCTCCTTCACCTTTTCCCTTCGGACCTGGTCTGCCATCTTACTGCAGCCCCAAGGGGAGGGCAGTTCCTCGAGGCTGAATTTAGCTGTAACCTAGATCAGGAGGTATTTCTCTTTCCCTGCTGTGCTGCAGGCGCCCTGGGCAGCAATGAGCCGCCCTCTCAGCCTACCCACACTTGTGCATCTCCCAGCCCTCCAGGGAGCCCTACACCACCCTGCTGGCATTTGCTGCTTGGGGAAAAATGAAAGCAGCTGCAGACAGCAGCGCAGCATCAAGTACAGCTGTTTTGCCCCGTGTTTAAGCGCCGCGGCAGCGAGCGTTGGCGGCACAATGTGTAGTACATGTGTACTGCATGTGCACGTTCACACGGAGATGTCTTTGTAAAAAGTGCCAGAAACAGGCGCCGCTGTATCTGGCTGAAATTCATTTGGCTTTTGATTTCCTTGCAGGCTCGCCTTGCGGATGAGGTGTCAAGAGCTTTGAACTTCTCCGGGCTGGAGGCTTTGGGTGCTCATTCATGGCTCATCTCGTTTGGTGCAGAGGCTGTGCCACGCGTCCCGCTTTGACCATACCGGTGTCAATAGCTCCCATATGGCTGCACGGAGCAAAACAGCGACTTCTGGCTGGATTCAGCTATGCAAAGTCAAAATGATCTCCTGGTAGACCTATTGCTATTTCTGTCTTGTTGCCAGGCACTTCATGCTTAAGCTTTCATCAGATCAATTTTCTTCCTTTGAAAGAAAAGTAGCAGGTTAACCTGTGTGTGAAGGAAATGGAAAACACTCCTCTGCCTCTCCCCAATGTGCTGTGCAGGTGTAGAGGGGCTTAGAAAAAGTGATAAAAGCAATTAGTCATCTGTGGAATTGAAGAAGAAATAGCATCCAGCTCAGAGGTTTGTCCGGGTTCACTGTAAGCCTATTAAGATCGTCTCAGTTATTGGATGGAGGCTTGTAAAGGGTGGACGGGTGAGCAAATGTTGTACTGGGTGGATTTTACAGGTTTCTGCTGTTTCTAGAGACTTGTGTCTCCTAGATGGACTTCTCATCCCCAGACAGCACTGCTTCAAGGAGGTAAAGGTGGCAAAGGACAGGTAGAGAAATGATGATTGATCTTTTTGCCCGTGGGAATTAGCTGGGTCTCTTGACTCTGGAGAGGGAAGAAGTGGTGTGGGCTCTGGAAACAGGACCAAACCCAGAAGGTGGGTTCCCCTCAGCAGTGCTCCTTCAGGCTTTGGCCAGTTTGTGTCCACAGCTCCAAAGCCCGAAGTCGTCCCTGCAGTAGGGCTCAATTTCTCTCTGCTGATCGCTCACCGCTCGGAAAATCTCCATGGAACAGAGCAGCTCAAAGACAACAGAGGCACCAGATAAATCATTCCTCCCCCGCTTCTCTGTCACTTCTCCCCAACCCAAATGGCTAAAGGGTCTTTATTATTTACCCCCCCAACACACACACACACACAAAGCCCTAGCGAGACACACACAGAGCAAAGGAAAAGGAGAGGTTTAGGCAGCAAGCCACAAATAAGCACCATCAATCATAGTGCAGTCAAAAATGTACATGTGTTGGTACCTGCTAGTTATTGGCAGTACTCAAGAAGTCTCCTGAGTACAATCTTCAGGGCTCCTTAGATAAATAAATAAATAAAAAAAATTTTTTTCCTTGTTCCACTGAAAAACTGCTTGTCAGCACTGGAATGGCAGGTGCATTAACTCCCTAAGAACCAGATTATGCCCTGCATGGCAGAAAAATGCAAACACAGAGAAATAAGATGTCAGTCAACTCCTGTATCTTCTCAAGTTGTTTTGATGGGAAGCATTTGGAAATATAAATACAGCCTGTTGTATAAATGAGTTTAAGAAAAAAGAGACATGAATATATACATGGTCTGGTTATCCTATTTGCATGTTTACCCCAAATATGCATCTGTCTGACATATGATTATTTTTTTTTACTTCTTCTCATACTCCAGGGATAGCTGGAAAGTTCAGATTTATTGAGCACCACGCCCCTCGCTGCAGTTGTTCCTTATCTGCTGTGAGGGAGTTTGGCTTGAGAAGTTGGCCCAGTGCTACGAAACCTCCCAGCAGCCGCCCACACTCCCACCATGGCACCCATGGCACGTCTACCCCTGACGTCTCCTCCTGCTGCTCCATCCTGAGCCCCTCCATGGGCTTCCTCTCCCTCCAGGGACCCTCCCAAGCCTTGGCAAACGCTGTCCTGGTGCCACCTGGCTGCCTGCTCACCCCGCAGCTCCCCTGCCTTGTAGCTGTTTCCTCTAAAACCCAAACACCCCCCCCTCTGAGAGCAGCGCTCCCTTCCCCTTAGATCCGTACTGCACTCTCCCTTCTCTTGGCTTTGCTTCTATTCTCCTTAATTGTGGGCTTCGAGTTGCTGGCAATGTGGCCTTGGCTGATGTGCAGAGGCTCTCTGATATCTCCGGAGCTGCACCCCATCCTTCTGCTCCTCCCTGATCCTTTTCATACGTTATTTTCTTTTTAATCCAGGAGAGTGACATTATTGCCAGTGGAAGTCCTGAAGGAGCAAAGTCCTGTCCCAGGATGAGTAAAGGTTGCACGACCTAACACCAGAAGACAAATGGATTTGGGGAAACGACCATTAGCCCTTCCCTGAACTTGACAATGTGTTTCCTAAGATTCCTATCACATATAGGAAGACGCTGATTATTTTTAGCTGTGGGTGAGCCAGCTGTTCCCGGGCTGACCTCCAGCCCTCCCAAGGACGGCCGAGGCGCCTGCTCAGCCCTCTGCGGGACGGCCGCGGGCTCTGCCGATGGAGCTGAGCAGGGAATGAACTCCCGCTGTGCCTGCCAGCAGGGAAACGTCTTCTCACCTGCATGTGCTGCTCAGCACCGCACCTTGCCGAACGGCCTCATTCTCTCCAGCGCCTCGGTCTTATTCAATAGTCCCGTACGTGAGATCCGGCTGAGTCGCAGGGTCTCGCTCTTGGTTTCAGCACAGCGCAGGTAATAAAGTGTTAGAGGAGAGGTTTCCCTTCTGAGTGACTCCTTGCACTTCTTTACTGCCTTTCCTTCCTCAGTTTCTCTGCGGTCAGTCCCCTGTGTAGCTTGATCCGGGTTCCCTGGGCTACCCGCTCGCCTGCCGGAGCCTGGCCGGGAGCATGGCCGGGAGCATGGCCGGGAGCATGGCTTCACCGCGGCTGGAGCAGGGCTGGCTTTGGGGGCTGCCCTGATGGCCCCGGGTGGCAACCAGGCCACTTTCAAAGGGGTCACCTGGAGGCAACAGACACTTTGCTTCATTGCAAATTGATAGAGCCATGTGCTTCTCCGTGGGGGGTATTTTGATAAGATGTACAGTGCGGTGTAGGTGCAGTGTAGGTCTGGTGCTGCCTGTTTTGTCACGTTTCAAAATGGAGATGTTTCTAAAAGAACTCACTTTTTTTTTTTTTTTTTTTTTTCCTTCCCCTGGCTTGATTTTAAATTAATGAGGCTCAAAGATCTGTGAGCCTCCCAAAAACATACCTTCAGGGATGCCCCTTGACTGGATTGAACACCGAGTGGAGATGTGAATTCTGAGCATGGTTTCCTGTGGGAAAGAGATCAATAGCTTCCTAAGGAGGATCCCGTTTCAGAGAGGGAAAACAACAATTAAGTTGGGATTTATTTGTTACCGATTCAGGATTAAAAAAAAAAGAACCACAATGCAAACATTCTATGAAAGTGTACAGGAGCAGACTTGCCTGCTTTATCTGTGTCTAAGTAAGTCTAGCAAAATCTTGCATCTCCAAATGCAGCGATATTGCACGTTGCAATATTGGCGCAGCCTTTTTCTGACGGAGCTAGAAGCTTTTCTCCATCTGATAGGCGAGTTATGCCTTCTTAATTTTTATTTCTCTTTTATCATCTCTCTTTCCCCCCCCCTTCCCAGCACCTATAAATTCACCCCTGAGCTCCCAGGGATGGTGGCTGCCCGGGCAGCAGCGCGGGGGTGCAGCTTTCCAAAAAGGTGAGAACATTCGGTTCAGAAACTCTTCGGCCTCCTGCTGCGAAGGTCGTAAAATGGTAAATAACAAAAGTAGAAAATAACTGCAGGGCCTGGGATGCAGGAGGTCTGGCCCAAATATCCATTTTCTTTCGGGATTGAGGAGGGCGCTTGTGGGGAGAGGCATAATCACGCCAAATAACTGCAAACTGGTTTCAATTGGGAGCTGTGTGGCCTCTCCACGATCTGCTGTGCCCTTCTCCAGCCCAGCAACTTTCTCTTCCAGACCACAGATTTATTTAATTTAGGTCCTTCTGTTGGCAATGGTTTCTCAATGGGCTGCGGGTTAGGAAAAAGCAGAGAATTTTTCCTTAAGCAAAAAAAGGAGATGACATTGCACGGCAAAATAGAGCAAAAAATAGTTTGTTGGCTGTTTTTATTCTCTGCCTTTCCTCCACGTGTGATGCCAGCAAAAGAAATTGCATTTTAGAGTGATTTAGTAACAAAATTACTCCTTATTTTTAATTCTTTTCCCTTCCTCGGAACAGAAAAGCCACAAGATGGAGCTCTGGGGCTTTCCTCGGGAGCCGGGCTTGCTTCACGGGTAAAAAGCCGTTTGGAGACCTTGGAAATTATGTTTTTTATTAATTTTTCACTCGGTTTAATTTTTACATTCCTTTTAAAACGGCAAATGTTATCGATGTTATAATTGTAAAATGTAATTTATCGTTGCTAGGCGGAGGTATTTACTTTTCCTTTTGAAGCTCAGAACTTTTATTTTTATTTTGACGATGGTAAGGGGGTAACGGTTTTCAGGCTCCTGAGAGGCTGGGTGAGACCAGATCATTCTGCTAATGGCACCCTGGCTCCGCTGAGGATGCTCTCAGAAGGAACCAGGTCTGTGTGCAGGTAGGGGAGGGTGCCGTGCTCTGGGTGCAAGGGAAGCAACGGTGGTTTGGCGGCTCCGCTCCTTGTCATCAGTGAACACTTGGCTGGAAAAATTTAAGCCAGCGCAGTGAAAAAAGAAAAAGTGGATTCTTCAATTAAAACAAAAGCATTTTAGATCTTAAATGGTATAGAAATTGGAAAGAAATGACAGAATTCAATATTCCGCTGTGCAAAAGAATAGCTCTTCTTCCCTTCTTCTTTCTCTCCTTTTTCTCTCTGTGTTCCTCTTTCTTTTTCCCTTCAAAGGGGGTGAGCTCACTTCTGCAACGTGCTGCTTTTCCAAGTGATCTGGTGCTAAGGATGTCAGATCTTTTCAGCTCTGACTGCTGTTATGACAGGGCTTGAGTGTTTAATTACGATTGCATTGCATAGACGAGGTGATTCTTTTGACTCGCTGGGGTTTGCTTGTAATAGCTGTGCACACATGCAGTTTCAAGTGACAAGAAATTTATTTTTTCATATATTTATACATTCCAGTTCACATGCCGAGAGGACAATGAGATTCTCGTAGCTGATGGTCTCCCGGAATATTGTTAATTGCTTAACTCACGCAAGCAAACATTTTATAAAAGGTTTATGAAACACTTCTGGGCTGGGGCATGCAGTATCAGTTACTGAAAATGTACTTTCCTGCTTTATGGAAGTTAACATTTTTATTAGAAATTTGAACCACTTGACAGAGGCTTCCAGAGAAATTAGTCTCCAGCGTAAGGCTGTGAGAGCAGCCGATGAGCACCGTAGTAAACCTCCTGTTAAAAGTGCCGTGAACTTTATGAGGAGTTGCATTTGCTCGCCTGGAAGATGAATTTGGCCCAAGATAGAGCTGACCGCATCCTGAATAATTCATTAAGAGAATTTATTCCCTTTCTATTTACAAACTGTCCGAGCAGTCTGGTTTTTGTATGTGTTCCTCTATTCATTACGGGCTAGATACTTGGTGACTAATCCTTTTTCTGTGAATTTTTGACCCGTTCCTCCGCTCTGACTGAGGGATAGATCACCCGATGGTGCTTTTCTGCCTTGACAGGACAGATGCAACGTGGATGTTTGTGTTCTAAACCAGATTCCTCGATCTGATGATTCCTGTAAATATTCATGCCAAGAGGCTCGGCAAAAAGAGTGAGACCACTGCTTGTTTCAGTTCGACTTGCTAACTCAAGGAAATAGTGGAATTATTTTTTTACTGAGCACTTGGTGGTGGGCATTATTTCTTTATGTAACTCCAGTAGCTGTTTGAAAGGACTTGGAAACACCCCAAACTCCTTTTTTTTTTCTTCTCTTTTTTGAAATGTTAGGAAAGGAACCATCTGAAGGTCTGCCTGTGCTGTGGGCGGTTAATAGAGATAATTGTCAGAAGTGGACAAGGCTATAGCTTCCTGAGTGGTGACCGAAAGAAAAACGAGGTGTCACTTTTCTTCAAACCTTTCCAGTTCCTTTGTAAAACATCACTATTCCTTAAATAGAACTGAACTGCTCTTACACCTTCCTCTCCTTCCACTGCAACCTATTTATAAAAACCAGCAGTGTGGCCAAATGCCCTGAGTGAAGCAGGGCAACTCCTTAATTGCCCAGAGCATCTTTGGTGGTACCCAGGTTCCTCTTAAACAACCTCGCTTCCAGACCACTGACGTACTTCTGACTCACCAGCACCTATTATTCTACTTTTAGCGGTAGGATCAGAGCCGTTCTCTCTCTCCCTGATCCCTGTACTGCCTCCTGAACCCCTTCCCGGGTGTGATGTTCCCCAGAAGCTGCGCCATCAGCCCCGTGGTTCTCCTGCATCTGCTGTTGACGTTTACCGGTGGGTGCAAGGCTGACACCACTCAAACAAATAATTCTTCAGTCCTTGAAAAACCCTGGCGCGACTCAGCCCAGCCCTTAGGATGGGAATAACAGGCGCTTTCCAACTTGTTTAAAAAAATGACAGCGGGGACGGGAAACTGATGGATGCCTTAATATATTTATTTCTGGCATTTTGATCAAGTGCCGTACTGATGGGAAGGGATATGTTTGCAATTAAAGCCAATGAGTTAACTGTAATATTTTTTTTCTTTTCTTTCCGTCTTTTAAAAGAAAACATGCGTTTAAAAGGAATCAAAAAGAAAAAGAACTTTGGAATTTTCAGTAGTACAGAATTGCTTTTGGAAAAGAAAATCTGTCAAACCAAAAGCAGTTGTTTTGCAAGTAGCTGTAAGGAAATAAGGAAATTAAGATATCCCTCCTCTCTTTTTTTTCACCCAGTCACCAAAAGATTTGATGAAAAAAAGCCCACAACTTCCAAATTATTAAAACCCAGTAAAAGAAATCCTACTAAATACAATGATTATAATGTAGAATTTTTAATCTGCTCTTAGGAGCAGTTATCTCTTCTTTGTACTTAACAATTCAAAGTTCTCATTTATGAGGCTTCACAACATACATTACAGTATTTTGACAATTAATTTGCTACTCCTTTTCGACAAGTAAAAGAATTATTAATTATACTCTTATTCAGTAGTCCTAGTCAGGCTTTAAGTTAACATTTCCTAATAGGCATTTAATTCTGATTTAATAAGACAATTATTGTATTATAAACAAATATCAATTGATTATTAAACACATTTATTTTGGATTAACAGCAATTCCATAGATATGATAGCCATAAAACATCAATGAAAAGACTTTCATTAATAAACTGATTTATTTACCGTGGCATAAGTGTCCTGTTCAATCTAAATTAAATCTCTATTTGGGATCCTCAGCCTGTAGTGTTACCAAAGGCATCTTCATGTTTGAATGCTGCACAAAAAGCATTTCTAGTTCAGATTTGCAAGATGCAATCTCAGAAATAATCAATCCATATTAAAAAGTCTTTGGTTACTGCTAGATAACTAATTATACAGACACAGCCTTTGTGCATGTCTATATGAGATATTCTTTGTTATTCTCTTTCTTCTGAACTTTGATGCTATTTAAAAATAAATTTAATTACCCAGTAGTTATTTACACTGCATTTATTTTTTCCATCTAGAATTCTTTTCAAATTTGAAACCTGAAGGTCACTATCATTTTAAAGCAGTTTATTATTCATGGATACTGTAAAATTTCCAGGGGGAAAAATGGCTTTATTTTAAAATCAGAATGCAAGAAAAGAAATGTAAGATTGGTTGCACTGGGCACGATCCTGTACTACATTGTAACAGCTGTTTTGCTAAATAAAACCTGCAGGATTAGGCCAAATATTTTTTTTTTTAATTAGTAACAGTAATTTAAATGCTACCATGTAAAATATGGGTGTGAGTCTGTGACATGCAAATTCATTAAAAGATGACAGGCTATCTAGCTTTTCTGTAAGGGTTTCCCACCTGATTCTGTGGGCCTTATCAGGTAAATTCACACCAGTAAGGTCGCCCCCGTGTACCGGTGTCAGCAGGGATGTGCTTTGTGTCCCGTCGTCTTTGTTTCGTTTTTTTAAAGGCCAGATGTTACGCACAGCTGCAGACCTCCTTAACCTAGTAAAACAATTTAGAGCAGCTTGGTTTTGTTACATTGCTAATTTTTTATTATTATTATTTTTAAGAAGGCATTCTTTAAAGAAGGTTTAAAAGGTTTTGTCTCATTGCAACAAGGCGGTTAGATGCATCGATGGCCTTAGGAAGAACAACCGGTTTGTGCTGCGCAGGCGTCCCCAGATAAGATTGTTGAGGCCAGGACCTTGCTGCCACGTTTAGTTTCAGGTGTTTCAAAGAAAGATGGGAGAAACTGGGGACTTGCCTGCTGCAGAAGACCCTTAATTTGGCTCCTGCGGGCTAGAAGTCCCCTCCTCACTGAACTGTAGCAGTGGAGGGGCAAGGGAATGTAAGGTTTTGCGGAGTGAGTTCATCCCGCTGCTTTCTTTTTCCCTTGCTCAGGGCAGAGGAGTGAGCAGCATCGCCAAGAGGGGAAAAAAGAGAGCAAAGAGGGAAAGGCTGCGGCTCCTGCGAGCAAGCGCAGCTGCCTCGGAAAACCGGCTGGTGCCTGGGTTGGGAGAGCGGCTGCTGAGGCTCAGCAAAGAGCAGCTGAGGTGATGGTGGTAGATGATGTGGAGTCAAAGAAAGGGTAAGCTTAGCGCCGCTTTACAAGGGACAGATTTATCACTCTCCAGGTCAGGAAGAAATGCTCGGTGAATGCAGAACGCCTGCTCTGTGGTCCTGTCCTCGTGTCCCAGCAGAGCAGACAGGTTTTGGGGTTTGGGGACCGGTGGGCGTCAGGAGCGGCAGGTTCCAGCTGTCCCTGCTGCAGTCATCTTGTCTTCGGGTCCGCACGGCTTCACGGTCAGCCGCTGTCACCGCCAGGGATGGTAGCAGAGGGCAGCCCTAACTGGGTGAGTTGGAGATCTCTGTCCCAGCTGGATGAAAACGTAGGAGGAGATATTCCTCCTCTGAAGCAGCAAGGGTGGTCAGGGCTGGAGAAGTAGCGGAGGTGAAATGAGCTGTGTTTGGTTTTTCGTACTATGGCTTTTTTTTTTTTTTTTTTTTGAGATTGCATACACGTGGTAGTTCCTTCCTCTGGTCTCCTTCTCCTACAGCTCTGGAAAACCACTCTGGAGAAAAACGATGGTCAAAGGATGCTCATTTGGGGATTCCCCTGGCCTGCATCGGGGCTGGGGGGCAGCAGGTGATGAAAGATACGGGATGTTTTCTCTCAGGCAGGTTTCTAAAGCTAACAAAAATGCAGTAACACATGTGAATGAGGAGGGGGTTTCTCCTCTGTTCCTTGCTTGTGCAAAGGGCTCAAAGTAGTTGACAACTTTACCCAAGAGCAGAAAGTGGAGCTGAGTTCCTGATTTAATTATTTCTCCCCCCTTCCCCTGGACTTTTGGGGGTTTGTGCTGGATGCCTTTGGGTCAGACTGCAGTGTTTGTAACACTGCTTTACATGTGATTTCCTGGGGTAATGCCTTGAGACCCCAAGACTTGCTGCTGTTATGACCTTTGTCAGGTCTGACCTACAGCCACAGGCTATGCAGATTGCTGCTCCCAGGTGAAGTGACTCCTTCTATAACGATCCCTTGATGCGTCTCCTCTTCCCTCAATAAAAGATCTTGTTAAGATGTTCTTCAGACTGAGAAAGAGGTGAGGGATTAGAGTGAGAACGAGTTGGGTGCAAAGCTCCCTTCCTCCTTCTCCAAAGATGCTGAAGGTGCACGGTACGTATAGCTCCTTGCTCTGTTTTCTCTCTGTTTTCAATTATAACTTCATTTCTAAGTCAAATGATCAACCTAAAAATGAGGAATTGCCCAAAAAGTAGTTGAACCTAAATTGTGATGGGAAACACCTATTTGGATAAGTTGCTCTGGATGGTGTAATCGGGTCTGGAGCCAAAGACAGAGATTTTTATTTGCATGGAAAAGCTGGAATTAGTCAGAAATACCTTCTTTGCCATCACCTACGGCTCTGCAGTGTGAGTTCTGCACGGCCGTGTGCCGGTTCTTCCTGACAGGGATTTGGTGCTGATACCACTGCCTGACAGCTCTGCTTTTTACAGGGCATCTATGTTTCTTTCCCACAATTTTCTGTCTCTTCTGCATTATTGCTTTTAAATCACTCTTCCTTTAATTGGCTCAGGAGAAAGGGCTCATTCTTTTGCCTCTAACTTTTCTTTTTTGCCCATAAAGTATTTAGGAAAAAATTGCCGAGTATGTAAACTAGAGATCATTAGAGGTTGTGGGGTTTTTTTGTTGTGGGTTTATTTTTTTATTATTTTTTTTTTTATTAAAGACTAGGTTCAGCAAAATATTGTTTTCTCCCAGGCTCTGGGTCTCTATTTAGATGATTTTTAACTCTGTTTTTTATTTATATATTTATTCATTAGATAGGCCCACAGTCAAGGAGAAGGGGAACACGGGGTTATTAATCTCTCCTGTCATCCATTCACAGATGTGAAGTTCGCACCACAGCAAATGTGAAGTCAGCAGTACGCACCCACAAGGTGGAAACTTCAAGCGAAACAGGCAGCGAGGAACAGGGGTGGGAGACGGAGCCAGGAGGGGAAGAGGGAGAAAAAAAGGGAAAAGGGATAAAAAAAAAAAAAAAGGACAGGGGAGTGATGAATGACAAAAGGGATGGGAGAAAGATGGATGAACAAGGGAAATGGGAAGAGAAATGAGAGGGATGGAAAAGGCTAAAGAGGAAAGGAAGATAAGAGAGAAAAAATTCTGAAGAAAGAGTAGGGGAGAAATGAGAGATATGGAGACAGAATATTTCAGATCGGGTGTTAATGTAGCTGGGTCTGTCTGGGTGCTCGGATATCCTGAAGATGTAAAGGGTAATCACTCTCTCAGCATGTATATGCTATTGATATGTTAATATAATTTTCTTTTTCATCTGAAAGCAATGAAGTTTTCAAACTGGCTGATTAACTGGGTCTGGCTGGTCCTGTATATGTACATGTATTCACAAACACAGTCATGTATAAATATTTATACTCTACACACAAGAGTGACTGAAAATTCCCATAAAACAGCAGCCAGCATTAAAAGTTCTATTAGTACTGGTGTGACATTGGACAAGCATGTTTGTGCTGATATATCCCACCACAACATCAACCCTAATGCAGCTTTTTGGGAACACAGAATGCAATCGGGCAACTTTAGTAGAAACATTGAGTATGTTTTATTAAAAACAAGCTGTCGATAATGCAGTATGAGGGGTCTTGGGTCACATTTGGCTACAGGTCATATAATGTGGGCAGTTTTCTTTACAATTGTATTGTTTATTTTGTCAGGTTTTTAAAAATATGTAATTTCTCTGTCATGTTATAAGCCTTAGCTCCTTACATATTCACAGACCCTGCAAATTACTTGTTAAATCATTGTTTTAGTTCATTTACAGATGCAGTCATAGAGAGAAGTAAGTCATTAAATAAGTTCAATGATTGTTCTGGCCAGCTCACAAGAGGGAGTGACATGACCACCCTAAGATGCCATCCCACCTAGAAAATGTTCCTCCTCAGAAATTCTGCAAGTTCATCAGTAGTTTTAAACCATAAGCTGCATAAGGCGGGCGGGGGGCGGGGAGGGCTCCAGAGCCAACTGCAGAGTTGGGATCTCTGTAGGGCTGTGGAAAAGATGAAGAGGGGCAGGTTGAAAACCCTTAGTTTCTCTGTAAAACTCAGCAAAAGTAGCCTGACAATTCAGCTTGGTTTTCCTTTTAAAAAGATTAAGAGCTCCTCTTGCTTATCCTGGCCAGAGAGCTTGTATCTGTCTGAAGTTTAAAGCTAAAATCTAACCCTTGGACATTTAGTAGTTTACAAAATCTTACTCTCTCTCCCTGGAATAATTCTGTGAAGCATTGCTGAAAGGGTCATTTTATTAATTTTCTTTTTTAGTTAAACAGGCCCCATCCTACATTCAGATATTCATGGAATAACTTGTATACATGCAAGTCTTGTACTTCGGTTGATTTATCTGATGACCTACTAGATACACTTGTTTACTGGACTTTTGCTGCTCAGAAAATTTCTGCCGGCTTTTGTGAGCTGTTGTGTATCTGTTACCGTCTTTCTATATAATGCATCTGGGATCAGTAGTAGCTTCAGGACTTAAATGTATCTGCTTTGTTCTTGTATCAGTTCATAATGTTAGCATGCTTGGGTAAATCAAGGAAATAGCTGTGTAATTTGTACCGTATGTTTTTATTTACTGCACTACTGGATCTGTGCTGCAAGGTGACTGAGTCTGCTGCTGAGCTTGCACTGACGGTCAGGGCTGTGCAGTCGGACTTTTCCTTTGCTTTTTGCACAGCGAGCAGGCATGGAAACTGTACCTGTGGGACTATAGAGGAGAGACCCTGTTTTCATGTCTGTTAAAAACCTTTTATGTAATATTAACACTTTTTTTATTATTATTAGGAACTGAGGAGTATCAGCTCCCTGCTACCCAGATTCTTACAAAAGGGGAATTTGTTATTCCGACTTAAAGGTACGTGCCCAGAGTGGATGTACTCAGTGATGCTGGCTGTGAGTGGGCCAGAAATAAGCCAGGGGATTCTGGGGTAAATCAGCAGAATTAATTTGACTTTGGTTATTCTGATTTCATTTATAGAAATTGGGAAGTTGGCCCTTTTTTGCTTCAGTACTGAATTTCAGCAAATTAATTCAGAAGCCTCCACAACCGAGAACACTTCATCTCCAACTCTTCCTAGCCTAATTCTCAAATTCCTGATTGACTGCCACTTTCTTGTGAATTTCTGGCTTTGGTCTCTTCTGTGTGTATGCGATGAAATTGGTTTTCTTTTTTTTTCTAAGCACGGAAAAAGTAGAAATGAAACAAACTTCCCCTCCCTTCTGCAAAGGTTCAGGATAGAAAGGGATTAAAGAGAAAAGAATAAAATACAAATATAGCTGTATTTTTTTCCCCCTTTGGAAGGACCTCCCACTGACTATATCATTATCTGTCTCATGTAGGATATTGGATTCAGGATCTATAGCAGTGAGCTACGTTAGTATTGAATCTCATTTGATTTAATAAACCTCCCTTCTCCCTCGCCTGCTCAGCCTTTCCAGTCTTTGTCAGACGTTAGCAGCTCGCCCATAGTTCTGGCCATAGCGGGATACATAATGCATCACACTCTGCACGACAAGGTGGGGACCTTCATCCTCCATCGGAAATGCAGGTTCTTGTTTTGCAAATAGCCCCTTCTCCCTTCACGCATATACGGTGTCCGACCCACTCCGTACGTATCCTGTCTGCTTGGGTTTATTCTCTAGAGCTGGACCTATTTACTGTGAACTTGGTCATGAAATATTTATATTGAGCCGGCTAGAGATCTGGACTTATTTTATGTTCCTCTGGTGTGTGAAGTATAGTTTTGGAGATAATCTGAAGATTTTGGGGG
Organism: Microhierax caerulescens; assembly: GCA_035590215.1. Taxonomy (NCBI): domain Eukaryota; kingdom Metazoa; phylum Chordata; class Aves; order Falconiformes; family Falconidae; genus Microhierax; species Microhierax caerulescens. The sequence goes on from JAVJGJ010000002.1 coordinate 4,124,320, forward strand.
AGGGAAGAGAGCAGGGAATAAGATTCTATTTAAAGTGAAAAGGAGCATCAAAAGATGTCAATGGACATTTTCAATATATCAGAAAAAGGAGATAGAGAGTAAAATTTCAAATCTTGCAAAATTAACCACATGGCAAAATCTATGCTTCAGGAAGAGAGAGCTTTTGGAACCTGTCTTTAATTTTCAAATGGGAATTCTTTTGCTGGATGTGATGAGGCTTGGCATGTCTCTTGGCATGTATATGGATGTGCAAGCTCTGTGTCTATGGGCTCTGATTTCCCTAGAAGAATTTAAGTAAACCTTTCTCAAGCCAATAGGAGTTAACTGTATAGTAAGAAACTGTGCTCTATGTCTATATTAAACTTGGAAAAAATGAAATGCTGTTCTCTGCTCTAATGTGTCAGGCAAAGCTGGCTGCAGAGAATGTGCAGAGGCAAGATTTCATTTTAAGAACTGGAAAAGGCTGAAGCTTGATTACAGGCAGGCAGACTGGCAACCCCTCTCAACCTGTTTTAAGCATATACTGTGAGTAGATCGGAAAGAGATTAAGTTTCTATGAGTTTCATTACACTGGAGTGCCCAGTATTAGAGGATTCTAGCTACAGAAAGGACTGTCTTGATGAGTACAACGGCTTCTTAGACTCCAGAGAAGCCACAAGAGCAAGTCGATAGGAGTAGGCTTACCAAAACCTGATTAGAGCCTGATATAACGGGAGGAATCTGAAGATGTGGTGTCGGTCTGTAAGCTATGGTAACTGGTGGCACTATTTACTTTGAAGGTAGGGTGCTGTGGCCTTGGAAGTCAAAGTCCTGTACGTCTTTGCTGGCGATTTATACAAAGCCGACTCTAAAATTTACCTGTTTCTCTTGTAGATTACTAGCTCAGAACTCGCAGTGAAAGCATGGAGCCCAGTGATTTCCAACATACTTCTTTAACAACTGCAATACTGAAGTGACTCTAGGACAAGAGGGCCAAATCCTGGTCCTAAACACAGCGGTAGCGTTTGGGGTGCCTTGGCCGGGCTCTCGTCGGTTCCTTTGCCTTCAGAAAGGGTGTCTGTCTGTCGGTCTCAAAAGCTGCTGCATCTCCTAAAGCACCATCCAGCAATGCCAGGCAATGGGAAAGGTGAGAACTGTTGCTTGGAATTGTAAAATCACCGTATCCATAATGCATGAAAGGACCTATGCCACAGCACAGGCTTTTAGTCCTCCTGCAGCTCTGGAAAATTGGACAACTTCATAGTCTTTTATGAAAATATAATGTATCTTTGCTGCCTTTTGAGTAGTAAATTATGAATTTGAAAGTGACAAATATTAGCAACCTGCCTTTATTGCTAACGAAACTGGGCAGGAGAGAAAAGGAGTCTGCAGAGCCTTTGACAGAATGTTTAATAACTTTTGTGATTACTGTTTCCCAGAGGTGATGTGTATAATATGTATTTTCCCTCTTTCATTTTATCATAGCACTTATGCTGGAGACTGTTGCCATGTCTCTGCATTCCTGAACTTCTTCCTCAGTCAAAGGTTAGAGTGATTTGAGCAGCCACGGTCAAAGCAAAGTTGCGAAGCATTCTGCTTCCTTTAATGCCAAAATTATGCTGCTTTAGCTTGGCACGACAGTACGAAAATGGGCCGTAGCCATATGCTTAACAAACGGTGAGGTACTAGAAGTCTGCAGTACTGGGGCAGCTGGGACTGAACTGTGGCAATCGTCTTGCAGATGGATAAAGACTAATCACAAGAAATGCAAAAATAGACACTGCCTCAGGTGTATTTTGCTAGAAGAAAATTGATTTTCATTGTGAATCCTTTCCTAACTTAAAATTTTATATGGCTTTGGTAACTTGGCATAGAAATGTTCACAATCTTGTATATAAAAATTGATCGCTAGATAAAATTTCAAGAGGCAACATTCTTAACTTCGATTAAAAATCACCATTTTGGACTTGGCAGCTAGAGCACAGCTTTTGTTGGTGTGAAGGAAGAAGAGAGGAAAGGGAAGGCACGTGTGCCCCTCGAGAGCGGCAGCCTAGGGGGTGCAGAGCCGGGGAGGTTTTCAAGGACGCAGTTCAAGGATCAGGTGCTAACAGGCTGAGGTAGCAATATATGTTTAGGAAGGTTTTACAAGTAATGTGGAGCACTTCTCCTTCCAAATGAAAACACCAGGGATGGGGTGAAAGCTGAGTTCCCACTGAATTATGAGAAATGGTCCTGAAGCTTCTAGACTGGGAGGGGGCATCACATCCATTCCTTTGCAGCTGTTTCTGCAGAAAGTACTGCTCAGACTGGTTTAATTTCAAGTGGGAACTGTTTGGGTGAAAGCTGGTACCAGCAACAGGGCAAGGCTGGAGTTCAAACCATCAGGAACCATCTCTCGTGTAAGGCCAAAGTGCCATAAACACTCCCCACGTCACGGACACGTGATGGATCAGTTTTCATCCTTTCACCAATCTATCAGCTGCTGAACACAAAGACAATTTAATCAAGTATTAAAAGTGTGCATCCGTGAATACGTCTGTTAAAGTAGTGCACGTGTGCTGCTGTTCCTGGGGTCTTTGCTGGGTGGCTTCCAGAGAGAAGCTGGATCCAAAGCTGAACTCTCCCTCTAAAATCGTGGTTGGTTTCTTGTAACAAAGCTTAAGCTACAGCCCGGCAAACGTGCGGACACTTAGTGTGAGCTTTTGCTGTCTGGAGTTTAGGGTGGGCTGCCTCTAGCTTTGCTTTGCTTCTCTTCAATATAGGAAACTACTCAAACCCTGGCTGATGCCTTGAGTGTAAACTTCAACATCTGTAAGGCCATCTCAAGCACACTGATGTGTGCGCTCTCCCTGCTCTTCAACCTGCTGTCTCTTTCCTCTCATCCGAGTTTCTTTCCAGGCATGGCTCTGCAGTGTACTTCATGGCACCTCCAGGTAAGAAAACATATTCTTGTTTCCATCACCAAGTGTTTTTCTTCCCTTCCTTCATACTGGACTTCAACACCTTTTTTCCTAATATTTTGTATCTTGTCCTTTGATTTTTTGTTTCCCTTTAATCATCAGTGAGATGAGGAGAGCATAGTGTTATTCCAATTCTTTTCTGTTTTTGGGTAGAGTGGGATGGTACTATTTTGCTTCTTGGCAATTTGTTGATAACTTCATATCCAACCTTATCAGAAAGTAAATTATTAGCTTCACAGTCTCAAAAATGAGAACAGGTCACAGAAAGGGTGACGGAAAGTGACTTGATCTGTATTTGTTGCTGGATGTAGAAAGCCCAAGAAGTGTCAAAGTTTGGAGATGCCCTAAATATGGGAAGTGAGACCAAATGATGGTATTTTTCTTTGGCCGCTGTCCTGAGAAAGGAACAACGAATGGAACAACACCTCAAAGTTTTGGGTTTTTTTTGTACAAATGTGCTGATGTCATTAAAAGTCACTGGAACCCAGGATACTCGGTTCTTAAATCAGCTTAAAAATAGGTTTGTGGAGTCAAACTGAACAGGCTTTTCTGAAAATTTTACTTTGGCGGAACTTCCTGGGCTTTTCTCCCAGGGAGCAGCCCCCAAAACTTCTCCTAAGCTAAGGGTGAGGAATCTCCGATCATCACACAAGCTCATTGGCAGCACAGTTTGGAACTAGTTATAAAATATAAATAGCTTTTTCACTGTGAAATATTTGATATTTTGAAAATTAAGACAGTGTTATTTACTCTCTTCCCCTGCCCACCCCCCTATGGCTGGTGTTGCTTATGTGCTGTTGGCAGATGGGATGTGGATCATTTTAATTAGATTTTATTGGACTGTTATATGGCCCATAATTGTGATCATTACTCATTTTCACTGTGGTTCAGACAGATCCTCTATTTAGACATGATGATATTTTGATGAGACAAGTCCCATGTAACTTGTTATGTTAGGGGCCAGTAGCCAAAGCAGTGGAATTAGGTGTTTCACAGTATAAAAATTGGAGTGGATTAATAAAGGACGTAATGGTCAATTTGTGTTCCTAATTGTGCCCAGATTGTGGATGCTACGGGCAGAATGTCTCTTTGGGCTGCTGGGTCCTGTTGAAAGCTGCAGAAAACAAAGAGCCCTCGGAAGCCCAGGTAACAAGACGTGGTGTGGAGAGGGGGCAACCCCCATTTCACTTCTGGGGAGAAAGGCAAGCCCGCTGGTGTCAAAAAGTGACCTTTTGCCAAATCAAAGCTGTTGTGTTTTGGTCCTGTGTGCTTTTCCTCCTTTTCTGTTGGGTTTTTATTTGTTTGTTTGTTTGGTCTTTATTTTTGTTTTGGGTTTTTTTGTTTTTTTTTTTTTGTTTTTTTTTTTTCTCTTGTAAATCACTGCAAGGAGACTACGAATGGAGGCTAATCCTGACCTGAGAATGGGTCTGTTGGAACTCTCTACAACTGGGAGCATCTTTCCTTCCTCTGGTGGTCCTCTGCTGCTTTTTGGGCAGCTGTGCTCAGGTACCGAGATGTTCCCTTTACTTACACACCGTCTCTTTGGCAGGCTGTGGGGTCCTGCTGTGTAACAGTAACGACGATGCTCTGGCAAAGCCTTTGCAGGAGCTCTGTGCTCGTCCCACGGAACCGTCTTCTCACCTGTACCCCACGGTCTCCACAGTGTTTAGCGATCAGGCTTAGCTTTTCCCTCTTGACTTTCCAGAATGACGACTGGCATTTGAACATAATACTCGCACAGTACAGATCTAGCTCTGCTTTTGAGTCCTGAGGATCATTGTTCAGTGGGAAAGTCATGCATTGCTGCCAGAAGTCATGGTTTAAGGACACAGTCAACAATATTTGGAAGAAAGATTTATATTTTGAGATTTCTCCCTCTATTTATGAATAAAGTTGCCTTTGGCTAACTCATTAAAAAATATATTTCTCTTGTAAAAAATAACTTCTTGACCCCTACTACGCCGCGTTTGCAGATGCCAAAGGTGTTAGAGAATTGAAAATGTTGGGGCTCAAGGGCTTTGGATTGCAAATACTAGCTGGGGCTTGTTCAGAAACGTTATCTAAAATGCACTGTCCTTATCACAGTAACTAATCAGTAAATTTAGTTTAATATAAAAATCAACTACAGCTAAGGAGGTGGGATGCTATAAATAGTTCCAGCCTCCTGTAACAGACTGGGGGATGCTCCAGTGCCACCTCCACCCAGCGTGGAGTGCACAGAGTTTGACTCAGTCTGTTTATGTTCATCTGGACACACCTTTATAAAGGATTCTTGTACTGCCTAAAATTATAATTGAATTTAATGTACATCTCAGGTCAGATTTTAGCAAGAATCAACACTAATTCAACTTTGCATATGCAAATGAGGACACTTATCCCTCCAGCTACCCAGTTTGTGTGCATTAGCCATCTTCAGGGCTGCCTACAAATCGGTTTGTTCTGCGCAAATTAGAAAGGAGCTGAGCTGTGAGGTAGAGGAAAATACCACCTAAATCCACCCATCTGATACACAGGAGGATTTTTTTTTTTTTGGCCATCTTCATCCTTCATTAAAAACAAACAAACAGAATCCAAATATTGTACCATTTCTATGCAGAGGCACAAGCTGTATTTCTCTTCTACTTATCCAAATGGATCCATTGAGATGGAGATGCTACTCCTGTTAGGGCTGTTGTAGTTTCCTCCTGCGTTATTGCTTCTGCAGTCTGTAAGAAACTGGAGCCTAATTTAGTGCTGGGTGACCTACCTTAACTTCTTGCTTCATTATCTCCTTCCGCTCCCTTACATCTTGAATTCTTGTCTGGATGCAATATACAATAATGTCTCACTTCTTGCCTCTGTGGACAAATAAATGTGATAATCTCAACAGATCCCTTCTCTGCTTTTACCTTAACTGTCTTTTCCTTCCTTTGAATTATAGCTGTAACACATGGACAGACAAAACGAACTAACTTCCAGCTCACTTCTTTGGCCATTATGCTCTTGTTTATGTTCAACAGTACTCTCACAGCTAATTAATACAAATTAGACCAAGTCAAATGCTCCTTGTAATGAATCAGTTACAAACTCATCCTCATTTTTCTATTTATTAAAAACCATTCTAGGTTATTAAAATGCACTCATTTTTTTGTAAGTAGCTTATGTCAGTTGTTTTTTTCTAGGAATTGGACCAGCTTACCTTGGAAAATTATTTTTCTCTTTTGTTTAATGTTAACAGACTCCAAATCTGTGTTGCCCCATGGGATGAGAGAACCTTTCCTAACAAGAGAATAATAATCACTAAGTTCTGGTATGAATTTTTACAGAAAGAATGTGTACTAAAATGGATGAAACATCAAGCTTCACTTTCTCATGCTGATTTTTCAAGTGAATAATTGCAAGCCATGATTAATGTCACCCCAGAAATCTGGCATGCTTATTTGTGAACATATTAATGAGTCTAGTTTTATTATTATTCAACCAACTTTAATGCCTTAGTGTAAACCTTTTCCAGCTTCTCTATCCTTATGTCTTATTTTTTATTTTTTTCATTTGCTTTACAATCTGGATTTTAAGGACAGTAGACCTTGGCTTTTCAAAATTTGAAGGGTCCCGTTTGTTGGTGGCACTATAGAAATCACAGGTACTGCTTTCCTTGTGCCGTTTAAACTTGCCCTGCTTCTGGCCAAGCCCCACTGCGACGGATGCTGTGGGCACACACGATTGGCAAAACTATTATACCATGGCTATTGGATGGATCTTTTTCATTTGGCTCCTGGTTGTGCACTTGACTAAATGGTTCAGGTAAAGAATATTACCTATCAAAAGTGAGAGCACTGGATGGATAATTCATGCAAATTTTCATGGCAAGCAGACTCGTATGCTTTTCCAAGTTGCGTGTTTTAAGGGGAGAAAAGTGGAGGGGCTTTAGCTGGTTCAAGGTAAGATGTGGACTAGAATACAACTGATTTAAGGTTAAAATTCACATGTCACCATGTATCAGTGTGCTCTACAGCTAGCTGAACTTCACCCACAATGAATGCAAGGCCAAGATCTCTTACTTTAAGACTGTTAAAGGAAGGATTTAAGTTAAAATGTGACGTTCTGTTTCTGGCCAGGTGAAAGTTTTGTTTCATGGAAGCTGTTTTGTTGGTGGTTAGTCCTGTGATCTGCCAGTGAGGGGGTTAAGATGGAAAGAATGGAGTTTAACTATTGCATTACACTGCACAAAGAATTTAGAAATCTCTTTATACTGCATGGGTGGTGAAGAGGTGGGTAAAATGTCATGTTGTTAAATGCAAAGGAAAGGCAATGGGGAAAATCAGTCCTAACTTTTTATGCTTAGTAATGGGCCTTGAGCAAGATATTACTGCTCAGGAAAGAGATCTGGGAGTCATTTCCATAGAAATGTCTCTCTTATCAACTCACTGTAGGTATCTTTCATGTGCCCACAGTCTGAAGAGTCTGCGAGGTTTTTGTCCTCTTATTTCAAGTGCATGGTTAGAACAGAAAACGTGCAATAAAGGGCAATAAAGGTGATTAAATGTACGATATAATGAGTCACTGCACAGAGATGTTAACTTTGGATTCTTCAGCTTGGAAAAGGAAACGGGCTGTGGCAGGGGCGCATGGAAGCCTGAGTTGCCAGGAGAAAGTAAGTGGAGGGTGGCTGATCACTGTGTTTCTCACAAGAGAAAAGCAGGAATGCCAAAAAAATGTGTCAGGTCGCAGATTTAATATAAACAAAAGAAGTTACTTTTCCATGTGACACATATTTACACTATGGAGCTACTTGCTATGGGATAATGGAAGGTGTAAAGTTTACCTGGGTTCAAATAGCCTAATTCATGGAAAAAACAGAATGACTGCATACTGGATGTATTTTAACATATTCTGCATTGCTAAGCCTACTTGACTTGTTCTTACATTTTGTTTTTCCCAAGCAGGCTGCTGTTGGAGGAGGGTTACAGGAGCAGCTAGACTTTTAACCTGCCCGTGTTTTGTCATTATGCTGTAATGATTTCAGGAGGGATGAGAAAAGGATCCCAAAGGCCTGACATCTCAATTAATTCCCCTCCAGGGCACCAAAAAGGGGTCAAAGAAGCAGTTAACTTGGAGGCTAACACTTTCAGGCCACTACTGGCTGTCACTTGGATGAATTTGTTTCAGCAAAGCTCTGTTGAAGTCCCTAAGAAATACTTGCATGCAAGTTGCTGCAAAATTTGATTTATTTCTGTGTTGTCCAGGACAGGAATGAAACAAGTGTAACATTAGGATGGCAGAAAGTGAGAAAGGACAAAGGGAAAATCAGCAAAAAAGAAAAGTCCAGCTTTACCTACTGAGGGTGGATCAGATAAGGAAATGTCTGGTGATGTTCACAATAATTCAGACATCATCCCAGACCTTAATTACTGGCACAGGCAACTGTGGCCCTGGTAGGAGGGAGGTGGATCGTGTCTGTGCACTCCATCTGCTGCCTGCAGAGAGGGGAACGTTCCAGGCCAGGTGTTGCTGAGCGTTGCTCTTGTCTAGCAGCAAGATAAGTTTAATTAAAGGGCTAATTATTCCCACTCTGGAACGGACCTATCGTTGTACTTGCAATTGCATTCTAAGTCTTTTCCTCCGGTGTTCATGCACTATACATTTATCTTCCATTGTCACGTTACTGACTTGTTTTGCTTAAGTGAAGATAAGTCTTTGGTGCATGTGAAAATTGGAAACAAAGGGAATTGGCTAGATGGAGTCTAGGTGATACTTCATTGTAATGGTGTTTGTCAGCACAAAAAGACATTTCATGCTGGCTTTCTAACTTTCTTGTGAAATAGGTATTTTACAGTTGTGGTAACTAAGGGCTTGGATCAGTGGGGAATTGGACCCAGATGTTTGTGTTCTGCTGCAACTATTAAGAGCATCAGACAAAACTTCTCTTTCATTTAAACCAGGAGTAACTCTTGGTTTCCAAAAAGTTTCTAGATTTACTTCAGAATAACAGACCATGAGATTACATCTATTGAAGTTTTATCCTTTTTCATACTTGGTTTGAAAGCTGTGGGGTAACCCATGCTTGCTTTCTCTAGTTTTGCGGACTATGGAGACCTCTGAATCTTCTCACCACTAATGCCAGAAAGTCCTCAAGCTCTAGGTATTAAAAACTTGCTCTTCGAGATGTGATCTTACCTTTCTTTTGAGTCTTTTTGACGCTACTTAAAGACATCCTGTTTAGGTAAAACCTTAGGTTTGAGCCAGGATTTTTCCCTCAAGCTCCTGAAATTTACTACCCTTTGATTGACCAAAGGCTGATGTCCTGTTTTTACAGGGTCCACAGAATGGAGGGACATTGATCACCCCATGGTCAGGCAGTAGAGAGCTATTTGTGGGGAACAAGAGTATCTCAGGGAAAACCTGTCTCTAAAAGCAAGCAGCTTTTCCTTAATGCTCTTTTTTTCCCTAATACAGTGAGGACCTTGGGGTCTACAGACTGGGAAGGGAGAGGGAATGTTCCTCTGCCTAGTTTTGTCTCTCTCAGATCTCAAAGGACCCTTTCCTCCAGGCTAGGACCTTTATTTTATGTCATTTTGCACCTTTTGTTGGTTAAAGCTTTGAGTCAGGTCTTATTGATATGTGAGATTCCCCCCACCCCCTTCTTGTGGCCAAACTTCAAAAGACATATTACTCATACCAATGTAGCATTCAAGGCTTGCATTAATTACCCACTAATGGCTTCATTTTTTTAATTTTTTTTTTTTTCAGGAAGCACTTTATATTTTACTCATGGAGCCAGGAGAACTATCACTAGGATGGATAAGGATATACACATAGTGTTTGTAAGTTCAATATAATCTCTGAATATTCCATGATTCTGTAATGTCTGTCACGCTGGGCTTGAGGCCTGTTGCTGATGAGCTGCCTGGGGCACTGTGTAGCAAATGCATTCTTTCACAGGCTAAAACAAAGCAGAGAAAACCATATAATGAATTCCAGTCGTGTAACGTTATGGGCTAAATAGAAGTGCCACTCCTTTACTAGGATAGTTGTAAGAAGACGTCTCTGAAACCACATAGCTTAAGCGATAGCAGCCACGAGCCAAAGCCCAAACATGTGTCCGCGTACGGAACAGGCACATGGGGAATATGTGCGAAAGTTTTGGAGTGTTTTGTAAAACACATTCGTAGAAAGATCATGAAACCTGAGAGACAGCAGTGCAAAATACACTGTGAAAATAATTTCAAGAAAACCTGGAGAGAGATTTTTTTGGGGCTGAATGCTGGTCAGAAAGGTGATGATGTGAGCAGTTCTGTAGGGCAATCCCTTCTCACGATTTATGGCATGGAAGGAAGAATGGGACTTTGAATGTCCTTTGTAAACAAACAGGATCTGCTCATTGACTCCACCTTCAGTTATTTTCCCTTTATATTAGAAAAACCTTGCAAGTACCAAACTTTTTTGGCTAACTGTCAAGGTCAAAAAGGGATAATAATAATCTACAATCTCTTGAAGCCTATGCAAGCTATATAGGATTTATTATACTTTGATAGGGAATAATTAAACTCTGAGAACTCCTACCAATGTTTTCAACATAAACATGTCCAACTTGCATCCCACAAGTATGATTGAAGGACAGGAAGGGGGACCCTTCCCAAACCACAATTATAAATTTTTGTTCCACAGGGAGACTTGAAAATGTAAAACAGTGGCAGTGGGACTCAGACTTGGCAGAGTTTATCTAAGAGGATGTTCATTTGTTTTAACTTAAATTTTGAAAATCCAGTGTTTCACTAGGGGTATGTATTACAGCAGTGCTATGAAACCAAAGAGAAGGTACGTGATTTCTTGACAAAATCAACTTGGGCAGGAAAGGGGCAGCCAGCGGTGGAGGGACAATTCTTCAGGGACTTCTCAGAGAAGTTGGATGTATTTGAATTTATGGGGTCAGATGGAATTCACCTGAAGGTAATGAAAAAGTCAGCCAATGTGATTGTGGGGCTGCTGTCTATGAAACACCACTATGATCTGGAGGAGGTCCCTGATGACTGTAACAAGGCTGATGCTGCTGCAGTCAGCTAGAAAGGCGGGGAGCAGGACCCAGGCAGCAGCCCAGTCAGTCAGTCTACAGCTCATGGAGAGTATCTTCTTGCAACACATTTTCAAACATGGGCTTGAAAGAACAAGATGACAATCAGAAAGATCAGCATGAGTTTACGAAGGGCAAATCATACTTGAACAATGTGGCTGCCTCTGGGTAAGAAATAACTTGTGTGGGTACAGTGCAGGGCAGAGTGTCTGTGGAACCACAGCTGTGGCTCAGCTGGTCTAGTGCTGGTGATAGTCCCTCTCTGAGCAGAAGGTAGGATCAGAGAACTCCAGAGGGCCCTTCCATCCATTGTTCCCATGTTTTTGTGGATTGTGGTACATCAGATGCTCAACTGAAACAAACGAGGAGCTGTCAAAACATATATATATATACATACACACACATTTTTGCAAGAAGAGAAGCTATCCCCTAGCACTCAGAGTGTAAATCAACCTTCTCTAATTGAATGTGGTCAGAGAGAGAGAGTTTATAACCAGGAAAGGTGCCTGCTCTGTAATTGGTCAGCAATGTCCAGATCTGGAAACCCGAGGAAAATATTTATATTTCCAATGTCTTAAATATTTAAAACTTCAAAGAGTTTTCAAAACTATAAACAGCGTTCAGCCACAGTAGTGCAGATCTCAAGAAAGATCCCACTGATTTGACTTTTTCTAGCCTGTGTCACAGCCTGTGCACCTTCCCTCGCGCCGGGTGGCTGAGCCAGGTCTGTTGTGGCTGTGTGCTGCCCTGACGTGTTTTGCTCGCAGAGGATGGCAGAAGCCATACGTTACTCCTCTGGCATTGTTTTATATGAGAGTTTGAAGCTGGGAGGTCCAGATCGTACACTGAAGCTTTCAGACTGTAATTCAGGAAGGATTGATGCATCCAGCTGGCTACAGAGGGGACCAGTTCTGCAATACACCTGGGCAGCCCTTGCTTTATTTTAAACTTTTTCAGGATATCTAAGAAACTTGTAGAACAGCATGAATTTTACATCATTCAGGAAAGCCAGGCACCTTGCACCAGCTTCAGGGACTGAGGAGCTGTTTAAACCAGCCTTGTACTACTGAAGGCTCCTTCTGTATCACTCTTAAAATGCATCTGCAAGTGGGACAGCTTTTCTGAACTGGTAAGATGTGTCGCTACGTGTGTACGGCAGAGCAAATGCAACCGGAAAGCCCGTTAAAAGCAACCCTTGGCACTGGGTAAGCACTGCCCTGCTCGGTTCATCAGATCCCACGCAGAAGCCCTTTGTGTTCATTATTCATGAGCGCAGTGTGGCGTGAGGATCTGCGAGCTTTATGGACAATGAGTTCTAAACCCCCTAAGAGAGAGTATTTGCTATAGAAACCCGAGTCTAAGAGCCGAACGCACCCAGCTGAGGAAAGCGCCCGCAGAAACAGTCTCTCATTTCTGGCTGCAGCTTATTCAGGCAGAGAGCTTGTTTACCTAATCTGAATATTTGACCTTTATGCTTTTTGGAAATGATATTTTCTTCCTCTTAATTATGTGGAAGGAGCACTTCCTTTCAGAGCTCTGATGGACTTCTCTATAAATAGCTACTCACATCCCAGAACCTCACACCAAAGCCTTCAGCAAAGTCAGCATCCCTAGGACTTTTTAAGCCTGAGATAGGAACCACGTGGAGTTTAATCATTAATCACCAGTCTTTAATTAACAGCTCTGGGCTTTGAACAAAAGGCGCTTACTGCAGGGCTGCTGAGGGGCCCTGAGCTCTTCAGTGCACTTTCATTTGGGGGATCCTGTGGCTTTCCAAAGGGGGCTGGTGGAGCAACCTTCTCCTCGTGGGAAGGGTCACGTCCCCGGGAAGAGCAGATGTTTGTGGCCTGATCTCCATTTTCCCAACTGTCCCGTTGGCTGGCTGCAGGCTGGAGCTGTCTCAACGCAGGGATGCGGCCAGCTCCCCGAGGTGGGCGAAGGAGCAGAGCATCTCCAGAGCCTTGTTGCCTCCATCAGGTGAGGTGGGTTATAACCAGAGGAAGGAGGAAAGTTGCTCCAGGCTTGGAAAATTTTATAGAGGAGTGTTCAAAATTGAGCACTCAGGAGAGAAAGAAAACATTGCTATAAAAGTTGACTCAGCCAATACTTTTCTGCATTCCTGCTGCTGTGATTGAAGATATTTGTTTTTAATATAGGTTTCTCCCATTTGTAGTCTGGCTTTCCTGTAGTAAAAACTAAAGGGCAGATCCTCAGCTGATATAAATTGGCTCCACTGAAGTTAATGGAGCCATGCTGGTTTGTACCAGCTGAGGGATCTGGCTCGTGCTGCAGTGTTCGATACCCCTATTATACTGCCATGATTACGATACTAATTCAGTAAAATGGCTTCACAGCGTAATAAAACCAACGCAGAGAATGGAAGATGAAAGGGCTTCCTCTCCAACCCACCTGGTATTTTTCAACATAATGTTTTCTTTTATTTTCTCTTTTGTCAGAAAATGGTCTCAAACAAAACTTTTTATAGCAAATAGACCTGCTCTGACAAAACTTTCCCTGGGAAAGGCTTCTTGGCTTCGGGGTCCTGCCTGTGTGCTGGAAACATGCAGGGCAAATGTGGTGGCCATCAGGGCATGGCGAGTTTTGTGTGAGAGAACGAATTGGCTCTCGAAAGGGCAGGAGTAAAGAAAAAAAAATAAAATAGGAGTTATCATACTAGTGCGTGCAGCATTGACTGCTTTACTCGTGTTCTGCCCTGTCATAGTTTTTCTTGCTCTGTCTGTAGTGGGGGGAAAGAGCCAGCGGGGCTGTAGCAGCCTGCAGCCCCCCCGTCACA
>JAVJGJ010000002.1:4138202-4195833 GCA_035590215.1 Microhierax caerulescens
TCACAGCGGGGGGGGGGGGTGGGGGGGGGGTTTCCTCCCTGTGCTCGGCTCTTCGGCAAGCAGCAGAAGATGCTGGGCTTGGGGTGCAGGGAGCAGGATAACCTGGGCTGCCTCATTGCTTGGAGCTGTTGAGCACCAAAGGGAGTAAAAAGACACAAAGACCTAAATAAAGGCAGGGAGATGCATAGCTAGATCCCTGGAATGAAATATTTTGTTTGCCATAGCACTGCTGATCTGCACACAGGTTTTCTGTGCCAGGAGGGATTTTTACAGGGACGTTGCTAAATGGAGGCAGTAAATTTAACTTTAAAGGGCCGTGAATTGAAGCTTTTGGCTAAAAGCTGAAATGCTGTTACTCTTTACCAGGCCCTTTTAAGTTCACTTGGAACAGGATAGTATATTTTACTTCTAAAGCCTTTGGAAGTTGAAGGCCCTGCCTGTGGCAGGTCTCATTCAGCTCCTGGGGAGCTGGGACCTTGGGAGCAGCAGCCCAGCACTGTGGGACCTTTCAAGGTGAATATGAACCAGCCCAGCTTCTCTGCGTAAGGGTGAAATGCAAAAAGATTCCACCAGCAGGTTAGGGAAAGCTGTGGGTTATGCCTCTAACAGCTATGAGGAACGCTGTGCCATTGCAAAATCAATATCAGAACGATTTTAAGTGCCATGAAAGCTAAAGGGACACACAGATGTGTTTCAAAGGCAGAAAAAACAATGTGCAATGTCCTGAATTAGCAGGTTTGGGTGAATCCTGCTTCCAGACCTGAGCTGGTCCCTTAGCAGCAGTCATAGGAATGCTGATTCAAGGAAGTAATTTTCTTACATACTCAACACTTTGAAACAACCTAAACTATTCCCACTTTTGACCCTTCTGCTCAGATGATCCTATTTTAATCTATTTATACCCTCTGCTTCTTTTAAGGAAAAGCCAAAAAGCGTTTGCATTAAATTCTGTTCAGAAGAAGTAAAACTTTTTTTGCTACTATCTAGTTGTAACTTACTGCAACCACTTCTAATATGTGTCCTGGTGTTTGAATTGTCCCTGAGAGCAGGATATTCAGTGTGTGGATGACCGACTGCAAGTCCCTAGGAAAGGTGGAATTTGGCTGCCTTTGGCATCCACGTTCTTCTCTTCCAGGTCTTAATGAAATATCAGAAATTCCTGCATTCGGTGCAGGCTGGCAGTGGAAGCCGTCCTGGCTGTCTGCTCAAGGCGACACTCTCGGACGGAGGCAGGAGTACCTCTCTCATCACAAGCCTTGCGAGGTTGGGGTTTGAGTGCCTGGGCAGTGGGAGGCTCTGGTTACACGAAGGGACCAGGAATCTCGCACTAGCAGCTGGCGTTTAGAAGAAGGCTTTGAAAGAAGAACCCAAGCTGGCAGGCTGAGGGGATAGAGGATGCACACGGGTCTTACTTCTGGAATAGATGTGCTTATTTCATCCATTAATTAGCAAAAAGGATGATTGATGTGGAAACCTTTGCAGAACCCAGGTGTCTCTGCTTCTTAGCCAGACGTTTGTGGCCAAGCTTCTACCTGCAGCCCAAAGAGCCTCGGTGCTCCTGGGGGTTAGTGCCCTGCTCCTGAAGAGAGGAGGCAGAGCCTGCCACCAGGGCTGGAGCGGTGGCTGAAGGAAGTCCTTGCTAGATCTAATCAGGCAAAGAAAAGTTTTGGAGCATATGGACCCCAATGTGTGGTCCAAGTACAACAGCTTGGTGAGTGTCCTGCAGGGAGACTTTTACTAGCGCTGCAACAACAATTCATCACTGCCTGAAGGTTTGATGGGTCTGGTACTCCTCGTCTTAATTGACCTCGGCTGGAGACCTGCGTTTCCATCCAGCTTAGTCACAAAGGACTTGGTCTGTGCTTGGACCTTAAAGAGGATATTTATCAGAAAAATCACATGATTAATGGAACTGAATGATCTCTGTTCAAGAGTAGCCAGGAACTGAATTAACAGAGCAGGGATTTTGGCAGGTGTGAAGTGCTGGCAGAGCTGAGACCCAAGCCTGGGCCGGCAGAGCACCCCTGGCCTCGGTGGGGTGCAGCCGCTGGCTGGGTCGGGGTGGCTTTGGGGTGCAGGGACGAGGTGACCAGCTGGCAGGACTGGAGGCACATTCTAGGCTTATGTTTGGATAAAACCACTGTGTGCAGATTATTCACCCTTCACGCGGCAGCACCAAAACTGGGATTGCCCAGCAGTCCTCTGGCAGAAAGGGCAAAAGTAAACAGAGATTTACAGAGGCTGATCTCTGCAAGTGGATGGCGATGGAGGGTGAGGGATAAATGAACAAATGAACAGAAATCATCAAATGCTTTCTTTCTCGCCTGCTTTTTTCCCCCAGTCTTATTTCTTTTTCCCTCCATGTCAACACCAAACAAGACAGGACTAAAATTAATGGGGAAAGCAGCAATTAGCAAATTAGGTTAGCAGCGTGTTGCAGTGTGCCATGGCTGCCAGGTGTGAGGGGCTCTGGCAGTATATTTATTAATGGCTGTCAGAAAAGTGACACTTTGATGAATGAAGCTGGGTAATCGGCACCCTCCGACAGCGAGCACTGAGAGGCCTCAACATGCTAAACTGCAAAACCAAACCTTTTTTAACCCCCATACAAAAATACAGCAACAAAATCACTGCAAGAGGAGCGTGTTTTTCCATCAGGAACTGGAGTTCACATTCTTTTCTAAATACATTTTTTTCCCCCCTGTAACTTGCTGGGGAGGACTTGTCAGGTTTGAAGGTGTTTCCTTTCCTTGGAATAATGTGGGACTCAAGAATTTATAAATGCAGGCAGCTTAAAAACGTGTGGCAGGCTCTGCTGTTTTGGGTATATCCCATTAGCGCTATTAAAGCCAACGGTGCAACACTCGCACCTTCTGGGCTTTGCTCTTTAAGCATAATGGCACTGATAATCCATAAACTGAGCTTGTGAACCGACTCCCTGTCTAAGCTATTAGCATCTCTTGACTGGCGGTCAGCGATTGCTCTGCTCCTAATTAACGCCACCAACATGTGCTGTCCAGGAGCCCACGTTGCGCATGGGAACAGGTAAAATGTAAGAATCTATAAGGTGAAACACCTTTGACGTAAAGTTTCACCAGTGGCATTGTTGCATCCTGATGTTTTCACTCTTGGTGATTTTGAGTCCCTTCTGATGAATATGTTGTTACTGTTGGAAATCAATTAAGCCAGCGATCCTTTAGCAGTATCGCTACATGACAGTGACAGGCGGATACATGGCAGGGTGCGGATTCGCAGGGGCAATGCTGATGCTGCAGGTCACTGCAAATTCACAGGACAGAACCCTTGGTCAAGAGTTTAGGGAAAGTTTTCTTTTATTTTTCTTTCCCCGCCTAAGAAGTTCTTGAGGAGATTAACCTAGCTGCTGGGAGAGCACCTGGAGAAAAGATCTCTCTGCAAAGTGCTAGGGTATGTGGAATCTTTTCCCAGGTTTTCAGGCTTTGCATTGCACACTGGAGGTAGGGTTTGTGCAGCACTTCAATAGCTCAGCACAGAACTGCTCAAATCCCCCAATTCCATGGAGAAATTTAATACATTTTTATAAAATCCTAGTTCTGGTTTTGGCCAGCTAAAAGGACTGTGTAAGTTTTGATTAAAAACATGAGAATAAATGTAAATCGTATCCCAGGCATTCATCCGGTCTTCTAGTTTGAAATGAAGCTGAAGAATCTTCTGGAATTATCCATCAGGATCTGTGAGCTTGTTAAATTTGGGTTGGCACTTGAAGCAAATCTGAAATTATTCTCTTATGCTTTAATAATTGTATTTAGTTTCCTAATTTGGCTGCTAAATTTATCAGAAGATAATTGAACTCTTGAAGGTATAATCTGACCAGATGATAGGAAATACTTTAAAATAAACTTTCTTTCTGAAACTTTGCTCTGTTTTCCTTCTCCCTCTCATGAAAACAGTCCATCTGCACATCTCCGACCTGCAGAGGTGCAGGTTCTTAAACCAAACAGCTCCTGGAGGAAACCAGGCTATTCCCTCCACGCAGCAGAAGTAACAGATCTGTGTCAAGAGAAACCAGCAGAGCCACCGAGTGCAGCCGGCTACTCGCGTCGGCTTCTGCGCCAGCCTGCTGCACCCCTGCCCAGTGCAGCCGGTGTGGGTGCTGTGTTTGTGCCTCTTCATGGGTGCTGGACTCCCTCAGCGCTGCCACTTCTGTTGGTGGCCTCCCAACGGGCAGCAGCACAGCTCTGCTGGCAGGAGCCCTGCTCTGCCCTCCCTGCCAGGGGGATGCTCTCAGGGCTCGGCCAGCTGAGGGTTGCTGATAGGGCTGTGCTTTCAGGTAAAGATGGATCTTGTTTAGGTAGGGTAGCGCTTTGAGCTGTTCTAAAAGCGGGGGTAAAAAAAAAAAAGGAGGAAAAAAAAAAAGAAATAGCTTATAAACTATTCCAGGGAACAGGAGAAACTGTTCTCAAGTCGCTTTTGTTTCTTAACGCAACTTTTATTGTTGTTACTAAAGGATGCACGAGGGTCTTGTTTGGTTGTTCACAGGAGAACTGAACGGCCAGAAACAGATTCGTTGCTTGTTTCTTACTGACTCTCCCAGGCAGCAGCATGCACAGCATGAACTCCAGGCTCGGCGCTCGTGCCGCCGGCTTTGTTAGCTGCCTACCTGCTCCCGTGCGCTCTTCCTCATTCCTCCCCTTTGCAGGCAGACGTGCAGATGTAGCGGGTGCTCGAGCAGTGCCTTGCCAGCTCCATCCACTGGGTATCTCGTATTCCGAGCTGGTTAACAAACACTGTTGTTTCAGGTGATGGTTTCAATGAAGTGAGCACGTTTTCCAGTTTCACTGAGATCTAACCCGACTGCTAAAGCTCGTGTAAGTGGTTCCTGTGTTTTGGGGTAAGTGCAGTTCTCCAGTTTCACTGGTGGTGTGTAGAAGTTTATGGGTTCATTGCAGACCAGTAAACCCAGGTTTTCTAAGTCCTTCATTAACATGTATACTGCTGGGCTGTTTTTCCCACTCCGCCACTCACCCTAGCCAGTTTCTTTCCTGTTTTAAAGAGGATTTGCGGATCTTTCTGTTCTCCATTATATGAATTTGGGAAGTATTCTGTGAAAGCACACACCATTTTCCCCGCTTATTTTGGTGCTTATAGTTTACATCTACTTCCTATTGACTTGCACAGGAGTCAGCAAGGGGAAGACCTCTGACTTTGCTCTTAGTCCGTGCTGTGATGGGGAAGCCTCCCAGCTCCAGTAATCAATCACACTGCACTGATAGCAGCTCAAAGAGTAAGCAAAGATAAATGACTTGTCCAGGCTGAGCTTGTCTTGGTTTTACATGGGAAAATACTGCTAGAAGTTCCCTCTGTGTGTCGGCTGGCTGCTTCTTCTACCCATTGCTCACTGTGGCTGCGGCGCAGAAATGGTCTGTTAACATCAGCATTGCTCCTGCTCCTTGCTGGGCTCTGGCCATCCTCTCCTGTACGAAGATGAGTATTTCTTCATGACAGTGCGCTTAGTCTCCGCCTGCCCAAGCTGTGTTCTGTTTTCTGTCAGCTCGGCAGTGCTGTCATTTTCTGGGTGCATATGTGTAATTAATGAGAATGTCATTTCCAGGTTGTTTTCGAAGATGAGACTGAGAGTCTGAGAAATTATTTCAGTCAATGCCTTAGAATTTTTTTATTTTTTTTTAAATTAAGAAAACTATCACCTTGGTTGCTTAGTTTGGGGATTCAACAGGAGGGAAATCAATGTGCGTATATTTTTAAAGAAAGCCAGACTTGACCTCTTAGTAAAGATGCAAAACTCGGGTTCACATGCCACTGACCAGGCACTTGGGTGTCCCAGGCAGGGCTGGTTGGCTCTTTCCCAAATCGTGGCAGCACTGCCAGCCTCCTCCCCACGTGCCCTATGGTGGATGGTCTCCCTGTGATGGTCTCAGGAAGCGGTGGTTGTTTGTGGCAGGTCAGACCCTGCCCTGAGGAGCTGGAGGGGTAGAAGGACACGCTGTGACTTGGCCCAGAGTCCTCCCTGGTGCTCCTCGCTGCCCCTGGGTGCTGGCTGGGCAGAGGTGTTGGCCGGGAGATATGTATTTTATTAGACCTGTTATTTCTTTCACAGCAGTAATAAGTCTGCTTTATGGGAGACCCTGTGTGACTCCATGAGGAGCACAGAGATTGGTTTCAGCCACCTTTGCTCCCCAGGACATTGCTGTCCCGAACAGTGGATAAAGGCGCGCAGGCTCCGATGCTGCCCGGCGTGCCTGCTGCGAGCCGCCCTTCGTGCTCATTGAGGGACATCGCCTGCCACACTCCTCCCCAGCAAATACCCTCAAGTGTCTCTGCTCAGCCTTACATTGGTATATCATTTTACTTGATTATTTGCAAAAGGGAGGGGTGAAGGACGCCTAGGCAGCAAATGCTTCTCTTTCCCTCCTTTCTGCCTCAGTCATTCAGAGTGATATCAGCCTGTTTCTCCCCACTGATCGTTCCCCCAAGCCCCACAGCAGCACTGCTTTGCACTAAAGCTCCTGCAAAGCTCATGTCCTATGGGTTGGCCAAGGGATCAGCTGGCTTTTCTTCACGTCGCTGTCATGATCCGTGCTTCTAGGCTGCCACTTTCATCAGGAAACATGTACTGGACAGGTTTATGTTTTTCTTTCTTTCTTTCTTTTTTTTTTTTTTTTTTTGACAGCATGAATATTTGAAAAAAAAGGTGAAGTTAGTGTTTGCTACACTAGATTTTCTAAGCATTGCAAATGTTTTATTCCCAATAATCTCTCAGGTGCCTCTGGGGCGGGTGAGATGCATGCCAAGCTTAGCGTGTACATGTGTACATGTCTCCTGTGATATACGAAGCTTTGACGCTGCAGCTGCCATTAGTGTTAATGGGCTAAACCCCTTCACATCAAGCTGAGAATATACTCCCGCTAATTGTGTACCAGCCATCCCCTGGGACCTTTGTGAGAATGATGCATCCAAGAAGAGGCGCTTTCAGTGGTATGATGCCTTGGGATAAATAAATAAGGAGCTAAACTTAGAGGCTGGTTCAGGAAGGCTGATTCAGTGCCAGCATTATAACATTGGGAAACCAGATAACAGCAATGCCAACCTTTATCCTCCCGGTCCTGGCCTAGTCCACTGCTGCACGGTACCATCTTCTGAGCCATACATCACCACTCAGCCTCACCTTGATGATGTATGATGCCCATAGATCCTTATAGCGGGAGTGCACTCTGATGTATTGCGCCAATACATCATGGACAGGGTTCGCCCGGGTGATGTATTAGTGCCCTGAGAATGTATTACTCAGATGCTGGTATTGTTCAGGGATAAAGCCAAGCCAAGGAGTGGATTCAATTTAATTACAGTGCAAATGATAGCCTGGTGCCAGGAGCACTTTGGTGCGGAGGTGCTGGCACCCTGTGGAAATATGAGCTGTGGCTCTGGTGCCATTGAGTCACATCACAGTGTACCACGAGAAGAGGCACCATATTTTAAAGGAATGGTCATTTTCAGAGAAATATAGGAGGACACTTTCGAGAACGCTGTAGAGAGCAGCAGTGCGGTAGGCAGGAGGCTCCTGAGCAGGCAGTGCTGTGGGCAGCGGTGCGCAGAGCTGTCCCGCTGTGGAAAGTTGGATCAGCATTTTGGAAAGCACGAGGCAAGGTGATCCGGTTTTGGTCACCCATGACACTGAAAATTGCTGGACCCCTCTCAGCAGTGTGAAGTACACGCTGACTAAATGCTGGCTTCCCCACCAAGGAGATGGGCTTTGAATCCAGCTTGGCGTTGGTATTTGGTAGGTTATTGGTAGCAAATTTGCAGAGATGATTGTGTAGTTCCTTGGGCTTGCTTACATAGGTGTCATCAAAACCTGAGGAGAAAACACCTAAACTTTTGGAAAACACTCTTGGCTGTCATCTGTGGGGAACTGTCAAGTGATAGAGCCCAATGATGAGCAGCTTTATAAAAAAAAACAGAAACGAGAATGTAATTCCTGTGACAATCTACATTGGATGCTTGTCTCTGGTTACATCTCCCTTCCTCTTTGCTTCTCTTTTTCACATCTCTTTCTGCTCCTCAGTATTGAAAAAAAAAAGCAGATCAGCTTTACTCTGAAATCAACTTTACTTCCAAACACACCCCTGTAAGACTGACTCACTGTCAGTGACTTTTTTTAATAAGTATGTTATCTGGTTGTCAAAGGATGCCATGCCTTAAAACATCTGGGTTTTTTTGCAACATCCTTGCCCGTGATGGGAGGTCCTCTGGGAACACACAGACACTTGAAAATTAAAGTGAAATTTCAGAAATGATCAGTTTAGCACATCAGGTCTATTATCAGTGCAAAAGATATTAACTGCAGTAAGGCCTGATGATGCTTTATTTTTGGATATAAAAGATAAAATCCTGCTTCCACCAAAGTCAAGAGGATCTCTGCATAGCTGGGACTTGACCCAGTCTCTCCCAGAAGAGTTTCTAATCATTGACTATCAGAGATATTTGATTATTCTTTTAGAGAAATATTTACATTGAGGTAGGAGCAGCAAGGTGGCAGCAATACTTGGCTCATATTCAGTGTTTTACATCTATAAACCCAGGCATTTTCCAAGCAAGGTAAATACAGGTTTAAAGATGAGAAATTTGCAGCACAAACAAAGTGACTTGTGCAAGGTTGTGTAGCAAACTGGTGGCAGGGCTTGGAAGAGAAGCCTGCTGGTCTGACTCACTCCTCCTCTGACATCCCTGTCATTATTTCACTTCTATTATTATCTTGACTTATTTGCTCCATTGTTTCAAATCAGATCTACTCCTACCTTCCTATTGCTCATGGCTCTGAAGCTGTAATTTTTGATGGTCCTATAATGGGGAGGAAAGTGTGTCTTTTTTTGCCACCAGTTTCCCTGTCAATAACTCAGAAATGCTGATTGTTCTTTATTTTTGGGTGCGGAATAAGGAAGACTCTGTCTGATAGACAGGAACAGTGGATGCTGCTGAGAAAATGACGTCTTTGCACAGCGCTAGGACATCCCTGTCCTGCTCCTTGACTCCCTACCCTGTCACGCCACACCAGCAAGTAAACCAATGCTGATACTCTTCTATCTGCTCAAAATGCAAAAGAGAGGTGGCATGGCTCAGGCAGCGGCAATTTACACTGCCCCTTGCAGATCCTGGGCTTGCTGTCTTTGGAGAAGAGCATGAAGTGCTCCCGAGTGTGTTCCTTCAGGGCTGGTCCTCTCCCACACTACAGAAAACGCAGAGGTGTCCCCATCTGTGTGTGGCCCTAGGAACCATCTCTTCTGTGTTGCCTCCTTCTGTGACTTGTTCATCGCCACGCTACCCCTCAGTGGAATCTGAGGTTCATAGTGATCCTTATCATCTTGTGATAACTGTTGTAAAAGTTTCTATAAATAGAATTTCTTCCTTCACAAGTCTTCTTGCTAGCTCAGCTGTTTTATTTTTAACAGAAAGGCATGTTGATGCTAAGCAGAAATATTTTTTTTTAAAAAAAAATATCTCTATTAAACATAAAAAGATGCTGTGTCTGAGTAAAAAGGAAAGGTGCCCCTTAGATATTTTTAAAGCTTCCAAAAATAATCTCAAGCCCGTGACAAAGCTTATTGAGCAGGAATGGTTGTGGACAGCAATTCTGTGATGGAAAGGATCATGTCTCCTCGTGCTGCTGGTTGGGAGCAAGAAGGGAGACGAGCTGAACAAAGACCTCTAAAAGGAATTAACTGAGAGCTGCTCTTCAGAAAGCTCAACAGCAGCACTGCCCAGTTTTGCTGGTGAGCTCATACACGTTTTCCCTTCTGGGCTTGCCCTTGAGGTTGGGAACCCATTTCTGCAACTGAGTCTTCACTGAGACCCGCAACCCCACTGCGAGAGCCTCTGCTGTGAGTGGTAATGAGAAAAGGCGCTGGGTTCGCCGTCTGCTGTTTTTCAATATAAAGAGAGAAGGAGGGGGATTGTTAATTTTGCCTTGTATGCACAACTGATACTGGACTTGAAAAAAAGTGAAATTTGGTTATTGTTTCTGCTGCTACACCCCTGCACCCTCTGGGTCAGAGCACAACCATATATGCAGTTGATTCAGTCTCCAGCACAACTGAAGAGGAAGAAAATTTGAGGGGGAGAGAAGCTGATGGGGGTCGGACTCTCCAAGGAGAGATGTTTTACACTGTTCCCAATGCTTTTTCTTCCCCCCCATAGCGGGGGCTTTTGTCTCCTTACTCATGGCAAATGCCAAGTCAAGTGCTTGTGTGTTCACGCCTAGTGAGGGGGGAAAATTCTCTCGAGAACTTTTGAAAATTGCAAAAGATAAACTGATTATTCCTAAAATTGCAAAGGAGTCAATTGGTGACTGCCGAACAGCTTATATGGAGAAGAAAAGACAGCATTATAAATCAGAGGGAGATCTTCTATTGTTTGCAGTTAGAAAAAATATTAACTTGCTTCAATCCCAAAGTGGCTGATTAACTATGCTAAGGCAGTCTGCATTTGTGTTCAAGTTCAGTGCTTATCGCAGGTGAATTTCAGCCCACGTGGATGCTGGGTTTTTCAAAGGGACGCAGCCAGTGTTGCTTTCCCCATGGCTAAGCAGGAGAGGTTGGTTTCTCTTGGACTTTATCTGTTCCCTTAGCAGAAAAGGGATTGGGCAGTAGATTAAGATTTGAGGCTCAGTTCTGATTTCTCCTGTAAATATCCTGCATGACCTCAAGAAAATTGATTTATTGCTTTCAACCTTGATTCCTCACATGTAAAATTGGGGAAAAGACTTTCTTTGTGCCCCGTTTATTTATATGGGCATCTCTTTCACAATGGGTGTTCTTCCTATCTGTCCAGTACTCTGCTTGGTGCAGTGAGGTCTCACTCGTTCGAGCAGTTTATATAGCAGCAATCCTGATAACTATCAATAAAATAAAACTACTGGAGTGAGACCGAACCTTCCTGAAACACTGGTGCTTTAGATAGAATTTGAATGTTAAGCTCACCAGGGTTTGGTGGCTGTCCTCTTCTGCCTGTAGCTGTCAACGTGCACCACCGACTGTCAGGATGAATGATGGATTAACAAACGTGTAATGATTTGCCAGGAACAAGCGATACTGCCTGAGTGACATGCATTCCAGATGTGCAGAGAAGAGGGATGTGTGGCACTGTCTCGCTCAATAACATAGGATCTGGCAACTGGAAAAAGCAATGTTTTTTATCCCTTACAATGTGTGTATATATATATGTGAATCCTGGAAAATACAGACCTGAGACAGGAGGTTCTGATTTAATTCTTTTTGTTTGTTTGTTTGTTTGTTTTAATCCAAGGGTATGATCTGGCAGCACAACGTGAAACTTCCAAGCTGAAAGGCTTTGTGCTCTGTTTTTCTCTAGATGATAGTGGGAGACCGGCTGGGTTCACTGGACTCCACAAGGTACTTTTGTTTATGGATGAAGCCATGCAGATGGGGATCAAAGGTTGTGTATAGCTGCTGTAGAGCACGCTGGGACTGAGAGAGGTCAGGCACCAGAGATTAATTTCTTGGCTGGTTAGAGCCAAGGTTTAATAGCAGACTTGGAAAGGACAGTGATTGAGTTTACGGCTAGCAGAACCTATAGTTCAGGTCAAGCAAAGGGAAGCAGCTAAGGGGCTCTGCGTGTTGGTTGCAGGAGAAAGTCTAATGGCTTAACAATATGTGGCCTTAACAAGACGTATGACAGTTGCTGGCACTAGTCAGCTCCGCGCCGCTGTGCCGGGGCAGGGGGTAGTGAGGGGAGACGCACCCCTTGCGTCTGGTACATCACCATTAACAAAGCAGGCGCTTCTGGGGCTAGGCTAATGCTCACAGCGAGGCAAAGCAAACACACAAAGGAAGCCTTGTTAATTCTGAAAGTGAAGAAGAAAAAAAAAGGCAAACCCATTTTTCTAAGTAGGGAAACCAATGTATATGAGGTGCAAGGGGAGGTTGTATTTTCTTCTTAGATTTTTGAATTGCATACTTCAACAAACCCATGGAGACATCAGATTTCCCAGGACCAGGGATAGGTGACCTATTTTGGCTAAATCAAGAACTGATTCTGATTCTGAAATTAAACTGTACTCTGACCTTAACTGTACCCTGACTTTTCATGCTACTATTCCATTACACCATAGTTTCTAAGTGTTCTGTTTTGTTTTGGGTTTTGTTTTGGGTTTTTTGGGGGGGTTTGTTTGTTTGTTGTTGGGTCTTTTATATAGCTCTGTCCATTATTGTATTTATTTGTATCTAACTACACTGTAATTTTGCTCTCCCTGAGTTCAAAAATGCTCTTGGATAATTTCTTCTTAGAACATCTATTACAAAAATCTGGCCAGGAGAATTTGCTTTGAGCATTTGAATTATTCTCTGTGTTGTTATAAGTCACATAAAGAATTTTGCAAATAATTTCAGACTGTTATAATTTTGGTGGAGGCAGCCTGGCTGCATGCAGGAGAGACTTAGTGCAGGTGGTAGCTTGCCAGCTTGGTGCTATGGAGCTCAGACCAAAATCTGCAGGAACAAAATTTGTATTTCATTGGTGATTTGTCCTGGAGCTCCCACGGAACAGGAAAATTGGGACACTATCACAGGAATGACGTGACCATGATAAATGTAGTACTATCAGGATATATCTTAGCTATGCAGAAAGCATCAGTTTGACCCCACGTTAGAAATTCTTCATTCTGTGGCTCTGAATCAAGTGCTCATTGGATTTTTGATTAAAACACTTTCCTAGCTCGTCCTGCCTTAAATTCTTTTTCTTGGAAGTCTCCTGGATCATGTGAAGCTTTGGTTTTTTTCACCTTGGTGTGTTTTTTTCTCAGGAAGGTAACAGAAGCTGCACCAAATACGTGACGTGGGTTTGCTGGTGAGGCACAGATGGGATTCCTCTCCCAGACTGCTCTTATGTTGTCTCTATCCATTAAATTTGCTACAAAAACTATTGACACAACTCTGCAGTCTCTCCTGTTAGAGTTATTCTACTCTTTTTAGAAGTAAATGCTTGTTGGGCCACAAAACATGACGCGATCACGTGGTGGTTAGGATTCTCATCAGGAGCTCGGACCCCTACTTCAAATCAATTGCAGAGAGGTCTTGTCTCAGGTGGTTGCTGTGCTGAACTCATGGTGACTTGCAGATCTCTTACAACATTTTTCTGAAAAGTTTCTGGGTTTTCCATCATGTAAAGTGAGAAAAAAAAAACCAGGTTTGTTATTTTTTACATTTGTTTGAAGGTTGTTTTCTTGTCCAGTTCAAACTAGCAATGCAGAAGAAGGAGCTTGGACACTTCTTTAGAAACCACTAATATAACGTGAAATTTTGCCTTTTGTGGAAGGAGATTTTGGAGAGGACTTGCGAATCAAAGCTTGAATCAGTCTCTAGATCTGAGCCTGATCCGTAGCAGTGGAAGGGGCAGGTTACACCAGGTTTTGTTCCTCCTCCAGATCAGCCTGCAGCAGCTGCTGCCAAAGGCAGAACAGCAGAGTCCACGGGGCCAGGTCTGCTCCTTGCAAGCTGTGACTGGTGGTTCTCAGTATGACGTGTCATCTCCAATATATTTTTTTTTCCTTTTCTCTTCCTCTAGAACCCGCACGTTTCCGCTGGGTTTCTCCAACAGAGGAGCCAACACGCTTTTTCAACAGAACAGCGTGAAACACCCCAGTTCGTAGGGACTGAAGGACAAACTGTCACAGATGGGTAGGTGACTGCTCTGGCTTTGCTGACTGTATGCCAGATTTGAAATCTGCGGTGAGTTACTCTTCCTTGGATTTTTCACTTTCTGTTCACCTTGTTTAGGAATCACCAAATCATTTATGCTTTCTCCTCTGTGTTTTCTTTTGTGTTTTGGTTTGGTTTGGTTTGGTTTTCTCCTATGGGGGAAAAAACCACAATGGGGATGAGAGCATCTCCACTCCAGATTCTGACAGTCCCTTCCCTGCCCTGCCCCAAACCAATGTGCAGCCTCTGCCCCTTAATTGCTGTTCACACCTGCATCGCTCTGCAGGATAATGCAGTTATGGAAGCACTTGAGAAAGTATTAGAAAGGGAATTCAGTACATCCATAATTTAACCAATACAAATGGAAAATCAGAGCCCTGCCTGTGAGCAGACCTGAATTTACTGAAAGATGGACAGAAGCAACTTTGCAATCTTGCTGCTGTGCTGCTCCTCAAAGCAAAATCAGCCCAGCTTTATCAGCCTTTTAGTCCCATCTCAGTTAGGCTCCCGTTTGATCTGAAATGTGTAGTGCAGGATATCCAAAGCAGGATAGCACAGTATATGGTGGAAATGATGCTTTCAAAAAGCCGTAGCTTGCTCTCTTTGCCCTGCATGTTCTCTCTTCGCTTGTACCACCCAGTTTCACGAGCAGGACTCAAAGTTTGGGATTCATCCTCTTTGTCAAAGTTTTTGGCCACATGAGCAGATGCATTAAGGTGCTTTCCTGCAAATTCTCCTCTAATTGCTCCAAGTGCTGTGACCATCAAGCAGAAATCCAGTTGGTAAACTCTGCAGCTTGTGGACAACTTTTCTTGCCAACCATGCATTACAAAGGGCTAATTGTAAAAGTGGTGCACCTGCTGGCTCCCTTGGTGGCTGGAGCCAACAGGAAAAAAAATAGTAATTTATTAATGATCGAGTCACAAATAGTAATGAAAACAATAGGAGCATCTGAAGGAAGCGCTGCCGGGGGCAGAGGTGCAGGTGCTCTGTGCCCTGAACAGGCTTGTCGGCATTTTTATAAAGCTACTTTACAGCCCTTATCAATTTCCTACTGCTTTCTGTGTACCCCCTGCCCCTTTGCAAATGTTTTGCCTGCACAACAGGCTCAGCATTTCTTGTTGTAGGTGATAAAATAGCTGTCACCCTGTGGAGGGAGGAAAAAGGCAAAAAATAAAAATGTTAGGTCCAAAGAAACAAAGCAGAAGAACACATTTCAGAGCAAACAAACGAGTGCTAATGGAGCCGCTGAGTCGGCACAGGGAGAGCGATGATGTGATTGTAGCTGAGGAATGCTACAAGTTTTGGGGTGACAAATGCTGGAGGGCAGGAGAGGCTCATTCCTTCAACTGAGGCATTACCTTGTGTGTAGCCTTGGATTTCAAAGGTGACTGGCACATGTACACACCTCACCAACACCACCCACGAGGAATTTTGGATCTAGCGCGTGTCTCTGAGACACTCAGCCGTAACTTAAATAACTACATTACTGGCAACTCCAAGACCTTTTTTTCTTAAGTAGGCAGAGCAGAAAGCACTGCCAATTTTAGCAACCTCCTTGTACCGTTTGAGTGCTTAAGTCATCATAACACATGGTCATGTGTCTCAAAATACAGTGGCTCTTGGAATATTGGGATAATACAACTGCTACACGTAAATGAATGCAGAATCTTTGAGAAAAGGTATGACGAGCTAAGGAGCTCATTTCCTTGTAGCTGGCTTTCACCGCCAGCACACAGCAGCGCAGCGCCTGCAAAACGTGGCAGCTGATGACAAGTTGCTGAAGGACCACAAAGACAGTCAGTTGGACTTGACGATCTCAAAGGTCTTTTTCAACCTAAACGATCCTATCATTCTATGATCAGGTCATGGCAGTTTCTCCTCATGCCCAGGGATGAGGTCAGAGATAACATGATGTGTGTGGTTTTCATGTTTGCCTTTCCTCTGTTTTGACCATCACACATGGCTTTAACGTGTTACTTTCCCTGATAGAAAGCATTACCACAGACATCTGCTTGATGTGCTTCGTCCCGTGCGTGGTGGCGAGTGCCTGCAGCTCTCTTTGGGGTACATCTAGTAATATTGCAACCTAATTCATCTCGCAATGAAGGAAAGCTGCACTAAGTGGAAAATTCTTGCACTGTCATGGCTTAAGTGCTCATACATGGACATTTACCATGGCTTAGGTGGGATTTGGAGACTTTTTAGACTGCTGGGAACTTGCTTGTGCGCCTGAGCCCATGAGCTGTTAACCGAAGTCTGTGGGTCTAAAAATTATAATTTCTCAAGATGTTGCAGGTGTAGATGTCTCAGCAGAAAGGAGTCAAACTGAGAAGGCAGCCTGGGTCTGGACCAGTTCTGTATGGGGCCCATGTCCTGCATTTACTAATCTTACACAGTTTATAGTTTGTAGCTTAGTTACAGTTTGTAGTTAATAGTTTAGTGAGCCATCACGGAGCAGCTGCCACTGCCTAACCAGTCAGCACGATGGGCAATGCTCCCCAACTTTTCACTGCCTGTCCTCCATTCAAGGGAGCAAAAGAGATGCTCTACCTTTGATTTGATTGTAGTGGAGACAGGGAAAAGACCCCAAATATCTGTAAGAAAAAAACCAGCGTATCTCCCCTCCAGTGGCCCAGATCAATTCTTCCGATAGTTGAGTCACTGCCTAAGGGCTGTTAAGTCAAAGAACCAAATGCACCATCGTGCTCTGCATCAGATGCGGAGTAGCTTTGCCTTTTTTTGTATTTATTATTGTTGCTGTTCCTTTGCCTCCTTTTATTTTTCCCCTTTTTCTTTTCTTCTCCCATTCCCTCCTTCCCCCCACACACCCCCAAAATCCCAAACCCTCAGACAAGTGCCAGCAATTTATGAGACTGACTAAAAGCATGTAGTTATTTGCCTTAGGGACAGAGCTTCACCTTTTAAAGTTGGTGGGTTTTGGTTTTTTTTTTTTTCCTTGGGAACTAGGGATCTTTTCCTGTAAAGTTAGCTGAAATCCTTGTGAATTAACATGAATTCAGGAGGTGTATATTTTAAGAACCATGTCTAATCCTGTGAAAGCAGTGCTAAGAAGGAAGAGCTGGCAATGCTAATTATTGCCCAGTGATTTGAGGGAGGACCTGCATGAAGCGTGGCAGTGCTAACACCACCATGATGGCATGCAGCATGATACATGAGGAAAGGTGAAGGCAAGGCTCATATATCCCCATAACATTGAATCACTAATAACTTACAGTCACCATTTGCTCTCTGCAAAATTAACCTCTTGTCTCCTCCAGCCTGCAAATCCAGTATATAGTATAGGATTTTAAGCTTGACTATTGAAAAATGTCCCTGCAAAGCTGTCCATCAGATCTCCTGCTGCTTTCTGGAGAGTATTATTAATAAAGTTCTCCGTAGCAGAAATGGGACTCTTTTAGAGCTCAGATAAGGTATTTTCCCTGTTAAGCAGCTGGGCTGTTTGGCTGTGGACAAATGCAGTGATGAATGATGGGTCAAGGATGGAGCAGGCTGATTTCTTTCCAAGCTTGACCTTGTCTCTGGTCTGACAACTGAAATGACAGATGCATTAAAAAGTTATTTATTTAGGGGAGCTGCAGCGCATCCCACCCTTTGCAAGGTAGCACCTAGTTTTGTAAGAAGGTTAGAATGAAGGCTGCCTGAGCCATCCCCTCCGTGCCTGCTGCTTGGTGTACTGCTCGCTTTCTGCAAGCAGCTGCTGCGAAAGCAGGCAGGCTATCCCGTATGTTTGTCAGTGATGTTCTGTGAGCTGAAAAGCAAAAAGAAGGAGCAGGGTCCACGCATAGCGGCATGCTGCTGCCAAGCAAATCACCTGCATAGCCGCAAATCACCCTCCTGTGGACCAGCATTAGCTAACTATGAAAATGCACCTGTAGGTTTCTGGGCTGTTGAAGGCCCAATGTTCTGGATAAAATAGAGCACTGAGGATTAAACAACTTCTGCTGTTCAGCTTCTTACAGCCTCAGTGCACTTAGGAGGCTTCATTTTTTGAGACTTCGGGATTGTTTCTAACTTGTTGCACTGTAGCGTGCTTCAATATTCACTATAGCTGGAACTAAAGGAACAGTTTTGCTTTTTACCTTCATGTTGTGGGACATGTGGGTGGAGGGGTAGCCAAGCTGCATCCCACAAGCAGTCAGACTTCGGTTTTGGGAAATCGATTATTGCTGAAAGGCAAAAGACCTCAGCTTAAATCTACAGAAAAATGCATGCATAACCCGTCGTACTTCTACGTGTGCCTGCCTAACCTTCTGCTGCAAGTATGAAAGCTGTTTGTGTGTTTTAAACTAGACCATTATTTAGAAAAAATATCCTTGCCTATACACGAAACTGCTGGGTGTCATGTTATATCGTCCTGATGAGAGCTATGGTATGGATTAATTTGTAGAGCAAAGTTCAGGAAGGAGGCCGTGTGCCGTGACTCTGCATCCTTTTGGAGTATTGGCTGAGTTTAGATTAAGGAGCACCATAGGAAAACCAAGGAACTGTCACTGAGAAATTCAGTAAGTCTGTTGACCTCAACAGAATTACAGCAGTTGATGCCAGCTCTGAATATAGCCTTTCTTTCTTTGCCACCTCCCCTCTCCCAGATAAAACCCCTTTGAAACAACTGCAGCAGAAATTGTGAAATGTATGCAAAAGCCCATTTTGCTTGACAGGACTGTTGAAGAGCTGGATATTGGTGCGCATCCAGCTCACGTTAACCTCAGTGGCGGACTGCAGCCATATTCGAGTGACTTTGCAAGCCCTTTCTATGACTGTCCAATTCAAATCGATGTGTGTAGTAAATCTGTAGTATCTTTACAGTATTTCATATGTCTGTTACTTTCAGGGGTCTAGTGGCTGGGTCTAGTACGTGGAGGAAGCTTGCCTGGGGGCAGCACCTGCAAGGTTTTTCCCGCAGAAAAATCAGTGATCTGGTATAAGAAATGCTTTTGAGTAATACCAAAGAAAAAGAGTATCAGCTGTGCACTCCAGATACAGTATCGACTGCAAGTACACTTGTTCATTTGTGAGATACAGGAAATTCCAGCCAAGGTTAGGAAGGCTTGACTACACTGCTCCATACGCAGCTGTGACTCCTATTGCCTTCAAAGAGGTTTGGATTGGGTTGCAGATAGGCAAAACGCAAACCTGAATTACCTAGCTATGGAGGTGTGTTGTCCCAGACTCTCCTTCTTCTCCTGGTGTAATATGAGCGTGGCAAACATCCGAAAAGTTGCTCAGAACTAGGAGCATCAGTATTTCTTGACTTAATGCGAGTGGCCTCAGGTGGCGAGGGCTCGCTTGCAGTTCAGCAAGGAAAATGCCGATGTCCTGTTCCTGTTTTGTTTCTGTTTAAAGGTTGGATCTTTACAGTTTTGGGTATTTTGGGGGAATGCAGGGTGCACAACAGGCCTAGGCTAGGTCTTAACCCAGCACAACAAAGGCCGGGGGAGGGGAGGGAGAAAGTATGCTTTCCACAATGGCCTGTTTAAAACATTACAAGCAACCTCTCTTCCATCATGAGTCCCGGTTTAAAACTACTGCCCTGGGGCATAAAAATCAACTCCTAACAACTTCCAGTGGGACCACTATTCCATCAATGTTCCCATCAAATGTTGACTCCATGATTAATATTCACCCTCTTTCTTCGTTAATCATCAGTCTTCATTCATTTTTTTGTACCTTCCCGCTGACAGGGGCAGTGTTCGTAGAGCAGCTGGTAGGGAAAACAGAAAGAGCTGAACTGCTGTACACAAGCTGCGAAGGGAAAAAGCCACCTCAGTGCAGCGTGTCAGCTCAAAATGATTCCTAAAGATGCAATTTTTTTTTCTAGTCCTAGAAGCAGTGGGGCTGAATTTTTTATCGTCCTTGTTAGATGGGACCTTACGACGACCCATGATTACTGTTGTAACTGGGTTTGTACTGTTTTCCTCAAGTGTCATAGCGCCCAGTAATTCAGAGCAGGAACTACAATGATGCAGAACAAACAGTCAGGATTTGGCTCATAAAATGAAATCTGTCCATGATCCTAAAATAGAATTTTGTAATTAACACTTGCACTGTAATTTGTGAATTGGAAATGTTACACACGAGACTGAATCTCTTCCTCACTGCCCAGCCTATGAATTGAGACTAGTTATTGCTTTTTCCCTTGACCTGTCTCTCTGGGCAGTTGAAATTGTCCATCCCACAGAGGGAAGGCTCCCTGACTGTTGTCCAAGACACTGCATAAACACGTGAGTTCAGCAGTAGGTATGTTTGGGGTAGATATGCACTCCTAGACTAGATGCTGGACATTAATTTACTTTCTAGAAAGCATTATGGCAGTTTCTGTTCACTCTCAACTCTGGTAACTTCATACAGAGATCTGGAGGCTGCATTCCCCAGACTTAGACTTTATCCCTTGAGAAGCTTTGTAATATGTGCTTTGATTTGTTTGATAGAAATGCTGAATAAGCTGTCCTTACCATTGTGATTGTGGTAATATAAGCAACAAAGAAGCATCAAAAAGAGAAATATTCGAGTTACAAAATCTAAAGCTTAGTTTGGTCTCCTCAGACATATCAGAAATTCTGTATGAATCAATATTTAGGACAATGAGTTGGACATTAAGTCAACAAAGTCAAAACTCACAGGACAGTCTTGCAAGTAAGAGGAAGATTAGTGTGTTTTGGCTTTTTTTTCCTAATCAGTTGATGGTACATGTGTAACCAGGTCCCTCAGTGTAGATTTGCAGCTTGCACAACTAATGGCAGTCACCCATCAGTGACGGGGTGGCTGGCAGGACTTTGCTAGGAGTCCATCTTCCACTTCTCCAAGCAAGAAGGGCCACCTTCAATCTCAGCTTTTCTTTATCATTTCCTTTCAGGGATAATTTTATTGCACTGGCATTTTCTGCCTCTTTCCCATATAGAGCATGCTTCTCACAAGGGTATCGTGCTCAGGAGATGTCCTGGAGGGTCCTGCCTTATTAGAGCATGTTTTCCTTCTGCTTCAGACAAGCACAGAGAGTCGTCGGTTTGGGTAATATATTTTTTCAACATCCACACAGAAAACAATCTTGCCCTGTGCAGCTGTAGCATTCATTAACTGGCAGTAACAGTGAATGCATGTGTACTTCCATACATAGCAACATCTAATGCAACTTTTCTGGGGAAAAAAGAAAAAAACGCACACAAGTGGGTTTTGTTTCCTTGTAGAGAACAATATTGCCTCAAGTGCAGGGCTTGTACTTGTTTGCTTATTTTCTGCTAACTTTTTTAGGATAAAGCTTTATCATTAAAGATAAAGATAACAAGAAATAAAAAGTTGCTCAGCATAAATTGCATCTTTTGCAACGCAGGTAAAGAAATGATTGAACACGGTAGAGTTCTGGTGTCATTTGTGAAGGCATGATAGATTCAAGGAAGGTCAATAAATAGGAAACAAAATGACACTGTTGTAGTGCTGGGCTGGATAAGTACCCACTGTAACTTTTGCTGCTTCAGTCAAACAGAATTGAACTTTGCTGCAGAAATAATTTAAAAATGCAGATCCCAATTGATTTTGGATTTTACACATCTTAAATTAGAAAACTTTTAAGTTGCACTAAAAGTGTTTGCATTTTATAAGCCAAAATTATGCTAAATCTTCATTATTTTTCCCCTCTTCTCTTCTAAGGAGAATGCTACAGCAGAAGTCACTGCTGTAAGTGTTTAAAAGCCTTCTTTATGTTCCTAATATTTTTTCCTGCAACTTAAATAATGATGTGCAGGTGTTACTTAATTTTTCTGTCTCCCTTTATTTTCCAAGTTGTTTACCAATATCTTTTCCAAACTTCCTCTACATTTTGAAACCTCATTTGCCATTAAGAGAAATGAAGCATTAAAAAAAACCCCAGTGAAACACTCAGATATGATTCTGTAGGGGGGAAAAAAAAGGGCAATAGCCAGGACACAATTATAGCTTTCACTTCATAGCATTTGATGAAGTGAAAGAAAGGATACAAACTACATTCAGCTTTCCCTAAAAGTATTTAAAATTGGTGGCAGAAACTTTTCATTATCAATTAAAAGCATTGCACAGGAAGAATTTTGGGTTTGATTTTTATTTATGAAAATGGGGGGTGGGGTGGGTTACCTTGTA
Organism: Microhierax caerulescens; assembly: GCA_035590215.1. Lineage (NCBI taxonomy): Eukaryota > Metazoa > Chordata > Aves > Falconiformes > Falconidae > Microhierax > Microhierax caerulescens. The sequence continues at coordinate 4,160,042 of JAVJGJ010000002.1, forward strand.
TAATTTTTATTCCTTCTTCTTCACCAATTCCAGCTTAAATGTCAGTATCGGAAGATTTTTCTCTCAGAGCCTTTGCTTTTCTGTCAATTTTGTGCCTTGATAGTTCGGGTTTTCAAATCTAAGACGACTTGTCTGGTATCAGAGAGAGACACGAGTCTTTTACTGGTTTTTATTTACTGATGCAGGAGATGGAGCAAAAGGATATACTGTTGTTGTAAACGCATGCACAGGCTGATTACACACCAGCTCGGCATCTAATTTATATGCTCCTTTCTTACTAAATTAGTGTGAACAACTGCAGAAGCCTGCTAGGAATGTGCAAGTGGCTACATATGTGTTCTCATTTTTTGTACGCAAACTGTGACACATATTTTGAAAGTGTTTTCCAAACTGTAGATTGCTAAGGGGGTGGCGGTTTAATAGCTCCACTACTCCTCAGCATGCCCCTGTGGTTTGTGTAAGAGAGAAGCCAGGTTCGTCCCATTGTTTTAGAAGAAGGAGAAAATGACCTGTAAATTTGGACAATCCACCATCAGCGTTCTCATTACCAGCTGAGTGTGGCTATTTATTCTTTAAGCGACGCTTTGGGTTAGAACGATCTTCTTTTCTCTCATTTGTATCCCGACAATTGTCAGCTGCCTGGGCACTGGCTTCCTAAATCTGCATCCATCTGCAACTTTATTCAGGAAGGTTGCTTCTGTCCTAGCATGTCACTATGGATCACTGCAGGATCCTGACAAAACCCTTTTTCTTTCCCTCATCTTTGCCTCAATTTCCCCACTTAGAAAACCATTAGGGCTCCATCTCTGCTATGCGAAGTGATTAGGGCTTAAACGAGGAAAAACGTGAAGGTGTTGATGCACCCTCATTTGAGCAATGGTACACCATTGTCCTATGGGAATAGTGTCGCTTTAAACAGCTTAAGCCCTTTTGTCTTTCAGAGGTATTTATTTATCACGGGTTTGCATTCGGAAAGCAGCTGGAACAGCAGTAGAACCTCCACTTACTTGTGTGAGGGGTCCAATAATAGATAAAATAGCGCATTACCCCTTTAATTACTACAATTGTAGATCATATTTCATGTTATTTTTTGGACAGGAAATAATAGTGGGAGCCTACAGGGAAATGCTATTTGATTGCCCTCCTCCATTAGCCCAAGGATTGCTTGCTGTAGCGTCAATAGTGTGCGTAGGAGAGGTCTCCAAAGGACAGTTTACCGGCTCCCTCAATCGCTGCTGAAATAAAACAAACATCAGGCATGATTAGCCGTGCAGTGGGAAGGGTTGCTATTAGCTGAAGAGGTCGGTTGTTACACCCAAGTGTCCGGACCTTGGAGACTACCCTTGGCTGGGCCTGTTCGCTGCTCTTGTCTTGGGAGAGAGCTGGGAGCGTGGCAGCGGCTGCCAGGCAGGGTGGTACAGCTCTGGTGCTTGGCTCGCAGGGGCTGGTGAGCCCCGGCACCCTGGGTGCTTCCCAGAAGGTAAGGCACCAACTCCAGCCTTACCAGGGAGGGAACATGTTCAAGGAACTAAAGAAAAGAGAATTAATAATAATAACCTTTGTTGGGTGTTTAGTTTTGAAGCCCAGGGCGAGACTCCTTAAGGAGGAGAACAAAACTACCTTGTGACTACTTCCCTATCACCAAGAACTGTGAATACAGAAAAAACCACATCAATGCTCATCAGCAAGGGCAAGACCTTTATGTCAATGTTGATTTGCAGAACAAATGTGCGGTGGAATCCTCCCTGGGGTTGTAAATATCCCCTTTGTGCTCGTGTAGGAAGGGCTGTTGCCCGAGGTGGATGGGCTGCCCTAATGGGCAACCTGGCTCAGTGTAAAGGGAGCCCACCCCTCCCTTCTCCTTGCCAATCACCCTTTTTCAGAAAACTCAAATACGGTCTAAGCACCGTGGTAGCAAAGGCTGATCACCGGGCTCTCTTTACGGACCTCCTTTCCTCGCGTGGGGCAGCAGGAGGAGAGGTCTCACCACCCTGGCCTGCAGATGTGTATTACAGCTGTGCTCTCTGGGGGGGAGCCGGGATGCTCAGCAATCCCCCCCCCTCTGCCGCCCCCAGCTCACCTCTGCAACTGCCGGGCCGGAGCACAGCGGCGGTTACCCTGCGCCAAGCTGGGATAGGGACCCAGAGCACGCCAGCGAGGTGTGTGCTGCTGCTCGGCGGAGCTGCCTTACACAAGGAGTGACGCACCTCGTAGTAAATACCACCCGACGTGGAGCAAGCGCATGCAGCTCGCACTCACCGTGGCAACCTTGTGGTTCCTCTTCATCTCTCTGCAGGCGGATCGGAAGGTACCGGTTTTATTTTCCTGCTAAGCTGCTTTAACCCGGGTTGCTGTGGGAGTGCGAAGCTCTTGCACTTATCGGCATTAAATAAGAAACAGTAAGCTCTTGGCTGGGCTGTGAAGAACTTGCCTTTCCTGGGTAGTAAATCTGCAGTAACTCTCTCTAACAGTTTTATTGAGGGTTATCAAGTGTTTATTCAAAAGGCATTTCCGTCCATTCAACATTCTTCTAATCGGGCAGTGAGTTCTCTCTGGACAAACTGTTACTGCTGTGGTAAAATTTGCTCTGTTTAGTCAATAGACTGTCCACGTTGGGAATTTGCTGGGTGGAGAGAGGAAGCAGCACTGTGTTGACATACGGTTTCTACGAAATGGAGTTTGAACTATGTCACTTAGAGAATCAGCTTTCCCAGAATGTCTGGAACATGTCCTGTGCTGTCTCAAAAAGCACTGTAAGACAAGAAAACCTGTAGAGAGACAAATCTTCTTTCAAGAATGCTTAGGTTGTGACTGCACAAGGTGCAAGGAGTCACTGGTGCCCGCCTTGTGTGGCATGGCTGAGCTCAGCCCAGGCAGCCATCCATCCTCATGACAAGCACTATGGAGGTGCCCCTTGCTGAAGGTGGCTGCTGCTGCTGCTCGCTGGCCCCATGCAGCGTGAGCATCCTCCACTGCTGTGCGCAAGGACCATTTAAAGGTGGCCTCCACCTTTAAACATAACAGAACCTGTTAAATTAGCAGCGTGGTTTAGAATGAAATCCCTTTCTAGGGCCATCTGGAAACCAGGAATGGGCACTGGGAGGAGGGGAGTGTGTGTGTGTCGGGGGGTGAGGTTGGAGGTTGGCTTGGTTTATTCAGAGAAAATAAGATAATTTTGCATTTGCTCTGCCTCTTTTAGCTACTGGTTGTTGGGATGAAGGAGTCAGAAATGAAGTCTTTAGATAAAGGGGATTGGAAAGGAGTCAGCCAAACTTGCCAGGTAAGAGTGAGTTATTTCGGACACAATAAAAGCAGGTTCACATCTGGGTGAGGTGTGACCTACGTGTGGCTGTGTCCCTGCCCACGTCTGCTGGCCTCTTGTGTCTCTCCTGCTGTCAAAGCCTTCTGCCTGCACAGGATGAGCTCCTGCTCCTTCCTCGGAGGCAGTCAGAGGAGGAGGAGGGGTGGTTCAGCCATGCTGATCCACTGTGCACCTGGACAGCTGGTACTTCTCGCAGTGCCTTCATTTTAAAGCTATCCATCATGCTCAGGGGATCACATCCAGGCCCTGAATTGCAGAACTGGCACCTTGGGAAGTGCTCAGCTGTGAAAACTGACTTGGCAGGACAGCTTTGCCATATGAAAAAAAAATGCTTTGACTTTCTTATTTTTAAATGGTAAGGTAAATGAAAGAGGCTGAACCGACTCGTAGGCATTTTCAGTGGATAAATGGCCCTCCTGTGTCCTGCTGTTGGATGGATACAGGCAAGTCTGACCCAGGCGAATAGATTCAGTACAGATGGGAATGGGCAGACTTGCGTCTGCAGACTGTCATGTCTGAGTTGGCCTCAAGTGTCATGTTGAACTTCAGCCTTCTATTCGTGTGTGCGTCTCCGCGGCAGAATGGATCAGTGAAAAGGAATTCAGGCTCTTAGGTCAGAGCTGCAGACTGTGGGGCTGAGGTTTGATTATCACAGGATGCTGTGGTGCTCTTGGATGAGAACTTTGGGCCGGTGTGATATCAGGTGCAATGGGTCTCAACTTCTAAGTTATTTGAATGCTGTGCTTTGGGATCTGCACTGCCATTCAGTTGAGGACAGCTTTTTGAGGGACCAGCTGACCTCAACCTGATGATCTGGAAGTGAAATGAAGTTATACCAAAGAACAGCTGATTAATTTTCCCTGGTTTTATTCCTGGTACTTTAGGTTGCATTGGTTTAGCAATTTGCAGGAGTGGATTGCATAAAGATAATAGGAGGCTTAATTAGTGTGCAAAGTGCTTTGAGATCTTCAATGAAAGGTGAAATAGATGCAGAAAGTTATCTTCCCTTCTCCTCAGAGGCTGTATTTCAGTAATGGATGAAGTGACCCCTAAAATATAATATTAATTCTGAAAAGCTCTTGGGAGTTCTGAATCAAAGGTTCTATGCAAATATATTCTCACTTTCCTTTACCAGTCCGTTTGAGCCAGCCAGTCCACCATTACCGGTGATTCTCATTTAATCAGAATTCAGCCTTCAAATTTTCTGCAAGTCCATAGACAAATAAAGCAGCCGCCGTAGTTGATCATTTATTTATAAATCTATTTATAATCTATGTTTTGCATATTAATCAAAACCACTCCATGTGGCAATTCCTGATTAAGAACCATTTTTTTTGTCTCGTCTCTCTTGCCCCTAGATAATATGCAAAGAATTAGATTAGAAATAGTTTTTATAAATAAATTATGATAAACTCCTGCTTTATTTATATACTCAGACAATGGTGCCACTGTTCCAAACACTGGATTTCTCTCTCCTTCTCCTCCTCTTTCCATCTCCCTGCCATGTTGTAAGCTACATTGGTTGTGGCACTCAGAGTGGTCCATTAAATGGGAAGTGTTTGATTTTTACGTGGGAAAATGCTGCTTCCTGACTCAGGTGAGACAGCCTGACCCAAGGCGGCATTGTCAGAAGGAGTTGAGGAGTTGAAGGTACTTCTTGTGCACACTAAAACTAAAGGGGGGAGAGTGTATAAATTGAGAAAATGTCCTTCAAATTTTGGGGCTGGAGAGTGTGACCTGATGGGCAGTCAGGAGGCAGAAGTGTTAGAAACAAGGGAACAGAGAAAAGCGGCTCTGAAAAAAGCAGGAGCTCTTTGAACCTGTGCCTTGTAGATAAGGACTAAATACAAATTGGTTTTGTAAAGGTTGGTTGGATGAAGATGATGACTGCAGGAAGCAGGTAACTAAGGTCTCCACGACAGCAAGCCCTGCAACTGGACAGCATCTCCCATGTTGCACACTGAGCTCTTGGGCACCCCTGGAAAATGCTAATTTAGTGGGAAAGGGCTGTGTGAGGACCTATGCATCTGTGAGTTGCCATATTTCATGAAGCTTTCCCCCCTGATTTACTGTGAGACCAGTACACAGGGCCTGGGGGGCTGTGCTTTTGCACCCTCATTGCCCGGGCATGATGGGTCTCATCCAGGTCCAGCCCCAGCACCTGTGGGCTCCTCCTCCCCCTGGTTTTCCCTGAAGCAGGCTGCAAATAGAATGTAAACCAAGCTGCCTGGATTTTGTCAGCGTGCCCAGCTCCGCAGTCCCAGTGCCATTGCCATTTTGCGAGGATGCGGCTGTTGGCACGGGTACACCGGGCTTCAGCAGCGCGGCGTGGGGCCAGGCTGGATCCGCTTGGGCAAACTGGGATACAGCCATTGCGTGGGGCTGCTTCGATGGAAGGGTTTTGGAAGCTGCCTTGCACCCTTCAGGAGCAAATATCCATTGAGATCAGTGTCTAGCAATACTTTTTGCATCTAGCTAAATGAAGCCTTGATACTGTGCAGTTAATTGTATCAGCAAAATAATCATCATCTATAAAGGTGTGCCTAGCAGCTCCTCCGTATGGTCGGTTGAAGTGTATATATTTGAGAAATAGCAAACTAGAGTATGTTATTGTATATATTTTTATATATACAATATAATATATATTTTATATAGGAATATAATTAAATACTGATAGTATCATATGTGCTGCACATTTGAATTGGCCGTGGTGGAACTAGTCAAATGTTTAAATAGTTTTAATTTAATCTAGGGGTTTTGGTTATGTGCATATTACCTGTTGTGTAAGCATTTTAGATCATTATGGAATACAAACATGGCATTGCAACCAGTTGGCAAGAACTGAAGGAAGTTATCAGATAGTGTTAAGTCCCAGAGCCACGTGTATTTGTGGTACAAATCATGTTTCTAGCCTTAAGGGCTGAACGGAAAAGGTTTAAAATAAAACCTAAATACATTCTGAGGACAGGAAGAAAAAGAAACAAAGGGAAAAAAATCCCCAAATTTCTTAGGTCATGATGAAGGGGAGATCAGGAATTAGGGTATGACCAGGGCTGGGATATTTGGCTTCACTTCCTACTCCTGCCACGTACTTTCTGTGTGACTTTGAACAAGACAATTTTCTTTGTCTCTGTAAAGTGGGAATAATAACAACTTCCTATGTTGTGGCAAGCTAAGAAGACTAAATACTGCAGCAACAACCATATTATTTAAGAGGGAGTTTTGGATACAAACAGATAACTCTGAAGGACTCTGCCATGCACCCGAGATCTTTTCAATCAACTATGAAATGCAGCAGCTTCTGGAGTGGGACATGACATGCCCTAGAATTAGAGCTGTCATGTTACAGAGTAAATGTTTCTGGAGAGTTGGTGTTACTGCAGCTTGCCTGAAGACACCAACTAAAGATTTTCTATGTGCACACTTGAAGAAACTGAACTTGTAAACACAAGAGTTTGGAGTCGAGTATTTATTTCTGTTTTGTTGCTCTGTTTTGCAGAGGTACCTGCTCAGAAGTGGAGGCAATACTGTATCAGCTGGTCAGAATTTAAGAGATCTCTAACACAGAGCAACAAATACCAACTGAGGGCCATTCTTCCACCAATCTAGAATTCATACGTGAAAAATACTGGGCTAGAATAATGTTGAGCAAGTTTAGGCTAAGAATGTTGTCTGAAATTATTTGTTCAGCCGACTGCTGAACTTTAATTTAAACAAGGGCTGATTTAGAAGAGCAGTGAGATACTGCGGTTTGGGCTTTCCACTCATTAGTGCTCTGTTCCTCTGGCTCCTGGCTTGCAGCCTTACACCGTCTTTACGTGTAGCACTACGGCATTAGCCCTTGAGTACCTGATGGTGTGTAGGGCACAGCGTATAGGGCCAGGAATGCACGCCCTGCTGTGCTTTATCTTGCTTAATGAATACTGTTCCTTCAGTGACTTTATTGCCCTCTGTGTGTTCCAGGTTCCTTAATTACTTTCTGCTTGGCAGAAAAGATTCTTTCATTTTTTACTTTTGTTAAGTATTACCAGATTCCCCAAGCATCACTATCCGCAGGGAGAATGTCATAATAATTGAACCACAAACAAGCTATACAAAAAAGGAAGACAAAAGGGACAAATTTAAGTCAACTCTTCTTTCACCATCAAAAAGAAAAAAAGTAGAACTGGAGGCTCAACTATGTTCTTCTGTTACCTTTAGAAGAAGGGCATGAGACATCTCCACACAGGCTAACTGTGTACTCAAAGCCTGTGGGCAGAGCCAAAAGGTCAGACCTGGAGGCTAAATCAAGGCGTGGTGCATGATTAAACTGCCTGGTTGTAATTACAGCCTTTGGCAGTGAGGTTTCTGTTGAATTACCCTCTCTTTGTGGGGATGTAGACTCTCCATTGCTTTGCCTCTGCTGTTATAAATGACTTGATGAACTCTCCTGTCCTTCTAAGTTTTCCATATTTGCAGCTGCACGTTAACTCAGTGACTGTGTTCCCAATATCACCAACCTGTGCTTTTTTGTTTTCCTTTTAAGTAACTTTAAGGCAAAGTGAATCTTGGTATTTGTCAGGCTATTTTTTTCTCCCTTCATTTCCACTTGCATGAAATACTTTGTGTTTGTTTTTTTTTTTTAAAAAAAAGAAAATCACTAAGCTTTTCCCCCTTTCTTAGTTACTAAGACAAGGCTGAAAACACAACTCACTGTATCCCAATAGGGTCAAAATACAAAAGCAAATTCAAGCTGTGAAAAGGAGTTTGATTGTTCGTTTGTAGACTTTGTCTCTCATGATCTCGGAATACTGCATATCTGTACTGATTTTCTCCCCCTCTCCTATTGACTATCCAAAAATGCCTTTTGTATTTTCTCCTCTGAAACTCAAAATACAGTAAAAAAGCAACTTTGTACTGGTTATTCAAAAGTTGGGTTTAGGTAAGTGTCAGGGCTTAGAGATTTTACTCCAAGGCTTTCTCTCTGTTACAAACTTGGTAGAAAAAATGAGAAGAGCAAGCTTTCCTTCAAAACTACTTTTATTTCCTGAATTTTTATCAAACTGAGAGGTGTCATTGTCCTGACATTTTGGACTGACTATATAGCTAATACTTTTTCCCTCTCAAGAGAGAACATAGGTTGCCTTTACTATGTGTGTGATTGTTCGAGATGATTTTAACTTCCACAAAATAAGAATTACATTTTTCTTAGCTGAAGACCTATCTCCTTGTACATTGACCTAACATCCAGCCTGGATCAGTGAACTGAGGGGGGGTTTGTGGGCAGAAGGTTAAGACCTTGGGGACCAAATCAGTTTCAATACTTGCATCGTGCTAGTTAACAACCCTGGTGCTGTGGCTCTGCCACTCCCGGGATTTTATCCACTGACTTGTCTGCCTTGCTAAACTATCTTTTCTATTTTTAACTTCTGTGGAGGAAGAAGAGAGTCTTGGGATTGGCATGTGGGAGTTAATCTAGAAATCCTGTTTAGGTACTTCCTCAAGGGTTTTAAGGAGTGTAAAAAAACCCCAAACAAGCAAAACCCCCCACTAATAACTGCCTCAGATGTCATCTGAAGATACTGAAGAACAGGCAAGAACATCAAAAGTGTTGGGAAACGGAAAGAAAGAGAACAATATGTGCCCTCTTGTGAGCATGCAGTGATCTAACTTTGGAACATGTGCGTCTTCTATTGAGTTAGGATGTTGTGATTGCAGGGAGACTTGCCTCTGAGATGATGATGATTTATTGCTATACTTCATTTGATAATTGGCAAATGGAGAAAACCAGGTTTTCTGGCCAGGGAGGCCAGGGAGCGATGAAAATTCTTGTTCATCAGGACACCTATGACCTTCACAGTAAAACAGAAGAGACCTTATCCTGTGCAGCCTTCTGCAGAAATCGTGTTCTGGCTTTGAGCAGCTCGCCAGAGGCTGTGGAGACACATGGAGAGGGAACCTTCCCTCAGTTGATCCGGGATCCCACAGTCCCTGACTTGTCCGCTGGTGGTGTGGAGTGTCCCATCCTGCGTGGAGGCTGTTCTCCTGGCATATAGGTCCTATACTGGGTCTGCATGGGAACAAAATGCTGGAAACCACTTGTCGTCTTTTTGAAAGGTCTTACCTGAAATATTACAGGGTTGAAAAACTTGCCTCGGTGAAGGAACCCAACAGTGTGGGTATTCAGACAGGACTTCTCATTGTACCATGTGGGTAAAGCTTCAACGGGCAGGCAGGTTTGTGTGCCTTCTGGCAGCAACCGTTTGCCTACTGGAAGCAATGTGCTCCTTGGAACACGGGAGCAGAAAGGATCCATTTTCTTTTGTATCATCCTTGTAGCTAAGCACACCCTTGGGTTGAATCGTAAGCGATTCTAGGGTTAGGCAAACGTAAGATTTGCAAATGATGACTGAAATTTCAGCTGCTTGTAGTGATCTCCAACAGTTTTTGTCATTTTGTTGTTGTGCAGTTGCACAGGACCGAGCAGCACAGAGTTTCGAAATGTCTCCAAATGCTTTTTTTGGGTGTAAAGGCATAACTGGAAAATTGGTGCCCAGTAACTTGGCTGTAGGAAATAGATGGGATGACCACAAGGACTGAAAATCTCAGGGACCCTTGCAGAGGTGCCTGCTTTTCTGGCATATCATAACCAATTAGGATCTCAGAGCTGTCACCCGAATCAGGTCAGAATGAGCCCATTTCAGATAGAAATGACGTGCCTCATTTCTAATCTACCCATAGCGCAACAGAGATCTGAGAAAATGGAAGACAGCAAGATGTGTTTTGGGGAAAAAAACGTGACAATTTAAGTGTTTTCTTATAGTGTTAAAACTTCTGTATTTCCGATGAAAACACAAAAAGGAAGGACCTGTTTTGCCTGGAACAAAGACAGCCTTGGCCAAATTCATGGCCACTTCTCTCTGAAGCTGAGAAGGTGCTGGGGAAGTGTTGCAGAAAGCCCAAGGACCTTGATCTTGACATCGTTTATGGGAGGCTGCCCCTTGGACCCAGACAGAGGGAAACTCAATTGAAAGCTGTTACAGGTATGGGGTTTTTTTTTAAGCTACGACCAGAGACTCTAGCAGTGAAAAAGAAAGGCAATCCAGCAAACTGCCTGCTGCTTACTGCCAACAGCTCCTGATTACTTCAGCTAATTTCAAGGCCTGGAAACATTGTTGACAATGTGATTTCTGAAACATAGGAAGTGTTATTTGGTGGTGCAATCTGTACCATATCTGTGTCAGGAGTTTCGCTGCTGTCACTTGCAGCAACTTTCACCACTCTATCATCATCTCCCAGAACTAATTATCTTAAACTGATGAAAGTAGTTTTTTAAAAGTAAAATGCTTTCAGTTATTTGCTTTTCACGTTGTTTATGCAGTTGTTTTAGCATGCTCTGTTGAGCTATATGCTTGCTTACATCAGAGAGAGGACCAGAGCTGTAGCAAGGCGTTTTGGAGGCTGGTGCAAAATGTGTGGCCCACATTGCCTTTGCCTTGCTCTGTTTCACACAGCTCTCTGCTGTCTTTGCATCTCCCTTCCATCTGCTCCCCCAACCTGCTGACAGCCACATCCCTTCTGCTCTCTGCTCCTCCCAGCTGGGCCACAACACCCCTTGCTGATCCCATTTGCCATATATATATATCTATATATATGTTGGGTCTTTTTTCCCTCTGCCTGGAAAGAATGTTGGTCTGCATTTACACTCGTCTTTCACATCCAAACAGAATAATGCTACAAAGCTTCTCTGTTCTTAAGGCAAAAATCATAAAATAGACTCTGGTCTTACTTTAGCTTCTCCTAGTGCTGTATTTCCATGACTCTAATGAGTGCTGTAGTTTATAAGCCCTGGTGCAGGACTGAGAGAACTTAGAGTTCGCCTGTATTACTAGTGGGTGAACAAACTCCTTGAAGTTTAGAGGATTCAACATGACTAACTGCATTGTTTTGGGGAAAAATCCTATCATCTAATTTAAAAAAAAAATAAATTGTAGGGTAGTAATTTTGATAAGAGGCTTATTAGCAAGTATATATGCCTTTTTGCATAAGCACTTGGCATATGCTTCTTGCTGGGACAGTTTTAGCTAGATCTGACGGTTGCTCACGAAAGCAAGTCCTGTACCACTGGAGCTTCCTTGCTGCACAACTTGCATGTTTGAGTTTCATGTGTCATAACGTCTGAAGGGAAGTTATGGAATATAAAGTGAAGAAGCTTGTGTTCCATGATCAAATTTGTTCCAACGATTTCTTTCTTGTTAAAATGATTTACAAGGCTTAGTATTCTTTGCTTACACTTGAATTTGAATACTAGGGAAAAGTGTCCTTTCTTTCTCCTCACCTAGTCGAAATTACTACATTTTAACAACCTCAAAACTATTTTGATTCAATACTGAGACATTTCAAATTTCTAATGACACTTTTATGAAAGACGAAACTAAAACATAGAGAGACTTAATGTGTTTATTACTATCTCAGTTGCCCAGTGATAACAGAACTTAAAATAAAAACTAGTTTAACTCGTAAGACCTTTTCCGAAGCAGTCACTGACAAACTACTACTGTTTACTACCCATTCAGAACTGCTAGTTTAACAGTGGCCATATCATCTCTGACTGTTTGGCATCAGGCAATATTTTCCTGCTGTCCTGGGCTTGCCTCTTTCCCTTGTGTCTTCAGTACAAATTTTCACCCTCTCCTCCCCTTTTTCACATCAGCTTCTTGCACTCTGACACCTGTGGTATGCATCCATTCAGCCAGTGCTTTAAAAGCCACTCTTGGTATCAAAACAAAATTTACACGTGGAGAACAGATCTCTGAGTTATCTTACAAAAGGAATCTGCTGGCTGGCTTTTGTAATTTTATTTTTTTTTGTGTGTGTTAATGGATCACTTAGAAAATAAGTGAAAATTTGAGTGTCCATTAACTCATTTCTCTAATGCTAAATTGCACTTGAGTACCTATGGACACACTTGTGAGAGGCATGTTAATACCAGATGAATTCATTAGAATTGGGACTATTACTTCCCGTGTAAAATTAATTTGTAATCATGGGAAATCTGAAATAAGGGCTTACCAAAATATACTTGGTAGCATGTTAAGCATCCATTAATGCAGTGGAATGACACACAGACTTTTATAAATACAAATGAAATCCCCACAAAAGAGGGTGGCACAAAGAAGTTCTGAACAGGAGAGTATTCATAATATAAAACATGGAAATTCATCTGCTACCTATGACCCTTAGTATGTATAGGGGGGAAGAAATTAATACAACACTTCCCTGATAACAGAGCTTTTATAAATATTATAAATCACACTAGAAGTTTCCTTTGAATTTCAGGATTTCCCTTTCTCCTTTAAGAGAAAAAGGTTTATTTTTGTTTCTCCATTTTTCAAACAGTGCAATTGCAAAGAACCAAGATCTGAGTGGAACAGGGCTCAGGAATGACGGTTTGAGGCTTTGGGAGTTCCTGTCCCCTGGTGTCATCACTACCCCCAGGGTCCTCAACTCAGTGCCGGTGCTCTTTGCTCGGCATCACTGCAGTTTTGCTTCTGGTGCTTCATGCAGCTTTGGTGCTTCAGTTTGCCAGCTCTGCTTTTCAAGAGCCATGGCCCTTGCTGCAGCTGAACTTCTCGCTGCCCTTTACAGGACACTTGTCCCCGTTATCCCAGCCTGCCACTTCCCTAAGTAAAATGTTCAAAAAAAACCCAGTATGGCAAAACACAACAAATTGTGTTAAAAAAGTTTTGCAGACGTGGTAACTCCTGCTAGTTGCAATAGGCAGATGATTATTTTATTCTTGTTTCTATAGTGCTGTTGGGTCCAGCTGAGACCTTATATGTAAATACAGAGAGTGTCCCTGCTCTGCAGGGCTTGCAAACTATCAGAAACTGCTAAAACAGATGTTGCAAGAGATGGAGAACTTGTTCCGTGGCACAGGGTGCAAACAGAGCTCTCCTCATCTCCTCATGTCCTAAATGTGTGGAGGCAAACCCATTCTGTGGCTCTGCATCACATCTTTTTGCTATCAGACCTTCTGCTGACCCTGAACAGCTTCTGTTCTTTGAGGGCTCTTTTTTTTTTTTCTTTTTTCTTTTTCTGTTGTTGCTCATATTTTCCCCTCACATTAATTATACAGATGTACTGGGGGCCATGTGCTTTGCCACATCACAAAGGAAACCACAGGACTTCAGATCAGAAGAGCTGCCAGATGTACTTGCCTGGCAGAATACCACACAAGGGTCACGGCTCAGGCTGCCAGACTGGGCTGGCTCCCTCTGCAAAACAGGATGGGGACATCACCTGTTTCCAGAAAAAGGGACCACAGAAGAAATAAGCTCAGTACAAACACGCAGCAACATTTGGGGATTGATTTTGTGTTTGGATTTATTTTTTTTTATTACTTTTTCTTTTTTTCTTCAGTAGGTGTACTAACTACCATGATTCTTTAAGGTCAGAGCTGCCTGTCTATACTTAAGCTGAACAGTATCTTATTTCCTGACAAGCCCTTTGCCTCTTGGTGCCTTTTTCCAAGTCCAGGACACTTCCAGGACTGTGCCTGTTTGGGAAAAGGTGTGTTGTTTGTATATGGCTCACATTGTTCTTAGGTGCGCATTTCATTTTTGGTACCTGAGTAGAAGTAATTAAAGATAAGGGGTTTTAAGAGATTGTTTTCTTTAAGTAGCAACTTAGGACAGGTTGTACTTTGTCTCCTCTAGCAAACTTGCAGCTGCTTCTCTCCCAGCAGTCTGCCAGGGATGCTTTTTCTTTTGATCTTGTAGAAATGGCTGGTTTCATCTTTGGGACTCTGCTTATTTCTCTTTTCCTCCCTTGGAAAGGTGACTTAAAATTTACATTTTTTTTTTCTTTTTTTTTTTTTTTTTCCCTGGAGGAAACGGTTCCCACTGACTTCTCTCAGCATGGAGGATACCGTGTTAATATATATTTCTTCGACTATGCCTCTAACCTATTCCATTTCTCATACATGGAGGGACAGGGAGAAGGAAGAAAGCTACTATAGTATTTCTGTTCCTTAAGAGAAATTCAAAGAGGAAAGCCAGCCATTGCAGATATCCAGCTGTCATCTCTGAATCCTGCTCCTAATTCTTTTATCTATTGCCTTTCATAAAATTGGGGGTTGTGATTGGGAGACACATGACATTAATACAGAGGCAAAGAGAAGTTCCCTTTCTACCACTGGTCTATGAATCTGGTTTTTTACTTTCGTAAAAAGAAAAACAATCTTCACTGAAATAACCCCTGGGGTAAAATCTTCAGCACCACATAAGTGACTCCAGAACATAAGCCCGGTGGGCTATGTTTGTTTGTTTCAGAAGCGAGCTATACATTTTTGATACCTGAACATATTCATTGCAGAGCCCTGTTTCCATTGTTCAGACCCCTGGGCTATTGCCCAGTGAGCTGGAACAGCCACACAAAATATATCAGTGGAGCATGGAGGTGTCGGCCCCCAGGAGCAGCAGAGGTGCATGGGGTATAAGGCTGTACCCCACCAGCACGGCTGTAGCTCAGTGCTCGTTTGCCTCTGGCTCCAGATCTAGCTTGTCCAGCTTTAGCTGGGCAACCCTGTATTTAAATGGCACTGACAGATGCTGAGTGTGTAGGAAACCTTTGACACAGAATGAAAGGCTCCCACGGCACTCTGTGCATCCTTGAAAACTGTACTGTTTGTCCTCTTCAACCTGGTGACTTTGTCTTGAATTATTGTCTGAGGTTTCCATTAAATAGGTCAGAATTCCAAATTCTCCAGTCTAAAAGTAAATGGGAGATGCCGATGGCAAATCCATTTGCCAATCTGATGCATGTAAATACAGGATAACAATTTCAATTATCTGATAAATTCAGTCCATCCAAAAAACTCTACAATCAAGGTAATAATTCACTAGTCAAAAAAGTGAAGAACAAAATACATAGCTTATTTTACAATAGTTTACAGGTCTTCCATATTTTTCAGGTAAGTGAAATATTGGCACCTGGGGACTGGGTTTGTATCTTGATTGTTCTTGGGAAATCTCCCTGGTTTCTTTTGCTACTGGGCACAGGAAAAATGAAGATCAATTCTCTATCACCTCTCACAGTCATGTGAATTGTGATCTACAGAGCTTTCCTCCCTTGAAAGAAAATAAAGGCAAGAGAGAGAATCCTCTGCAAGACATAGATAGAGAAAATTATTTCTTTTTCTTGCTGAATCTTAAAGGTCTTTTCCAACCTAAACAATACTATGAAAATGTTGCCTGTGGGAATTCTACAGCTTGTATTACATCTTTGTGTAATTTCAATTGAGCCTTTGTATGAATCAATGATGAGGCATTTTCTCTTTCAGTCAGAGCCTGTAACTTTGTGTAGTCTTAAAGAATAAACTTCTCTTCATTCTCACCTCCATGTGTAAGCCTTAAAGAGTGCTGCAATCTCGTGGATGAGCACACCTGGGAAAAGGCAGCCAGCTGTCTGACAGGGCATACAGCAACACTGCAGACCACAGGAGCAACTCCCAGGCTGTTCCCACGTTTAAAGCAGGAGTTCACACTGAACAGCACTGCATCCCCATCCGAATTACCCAGCAAAGCAGTGAAACGTGCTGCAAGGTGCAGCTGATTCTGAACCTCTCCCAGACTCAAGAGCACCAAGAGCTGCAGGGGGACACCCCCCCAGCACCCCCTTTCTGCCTCATTTCTGCCAGGTTTAGCTCTTGGTTCAAGGCCTTCTCCTGACAGGCTGCTTTGCAGCTTCTTCTCAGAACAAGGTAACAAGAAGCAGCTGAATCCATTTTGTAAATGACTGTTTCCTCTCCCAGCTGCCTCTTCTGGCTTGTGAGTAGGGTGCTGTGGGGTTGTTAAGGCTTTCTCTCGAATGTTGTGTTCTGGGGTAAGTAATATCTTCTTTATTGCTAGTAAAGGGAAAGAGTTCTTTACAGGCTGGTCAAGCAAAAGGTTGCTGTAAATCTGCTTTGGTTTTGCTTTCTTGTTTGATCTCCCTGGCTCCGTCCTGCCAGGGCAGATGTCTCTGTGTGCCAGCCCTGGGGAGCTTGAGAGAGGATTCGCAGTTGCTTTTCAGGACTTTGTCCTTTGATGCTGCTGGTGTGAAAGAACTGAACTAAACAACTATGATAGTGGCATCAAAATGCTAAGTCAGCATATTTCACTAGGGCTAAACAGATTGAAAACCAAGAAAGAATCCACCACGTGGATTTTTTTTTTTTCTGTGAATGTGCAACTAGTAGGAAGCTGTATTGCAATTCTGTCTTAATCAGTGTGGGATATGGGCTTAGACCTGATTACAAGAGATGATTGTGAGCTGAGTGAAACTTTTTTTCAGCTATTTCTGCTTTGAAGGCTCCTGGGTGAATTTTGGTTATTTGTCAGTATAATTTGTCTACCAAAGAGGCATTCATTTGTGAACTTACTCAGCCTCTCCTATGGTAGGAGAAAAGGCTGGGGTTGTCACTCTTTTGGGGTTTCCCTAGGGAGCTTTGGCATGTAACATATTTAATTACTTAGTTAAGAGAGTTTCTTGAGTTCACCAATGCAGGCTAGAAACTGTAGATGATAGAGAAAGAGAGACAAGGGGTGTGAGAGAGTGAATAAAGAGGAATGAAACTGTGATCTCTCCCAGATGTTGAAGAAATTTCTGTACAGCTGAACAAAGGTGCTGTCTGTCCAATATCATTTTTATTCCAAACCTTCAATATTGCAGCTGACGGCAGAAAATGTGCAGTAAAACATGGGGAGGCCACTGGGTAATATCCACTGTAAAGTGTTAATTGCCTATTGAGGCTGTAAACTATGTCAATATGCCTGGATCTGAGTTATTGACAGACTCCCATTTATTCCAGCCTCACAAAGCTGGGCTCTTTAGAACTGGGCTCTAATCAGTCATGCTTTACTGAACCCACCAAGAAGCACCAGTCAATAAATGTGCTTGCTGTCTTAACCCTTTGAAGTTTGTAAAATTACAAGTGGGATTGATAACATTGATTTGGGGAGAACTCCTGACAGTGGAAACCCTTTGGAAATGAAAGCTGCCTGTGGTAAATGACACCTACTTTAGTCTGATGGTAGTTCTGGGTTTGTGGGGCTGAGCCTTAACCTCAGTTGTTCTGTCGGTATCTGAGGTCTGAGCTGGAGGAAGGAGTTACTTCTTGGTGTTAAGTGTTTGCAGTGATAGAGCATAGTGGCAGCTAATGCTGTCTGCATTGCGTTTATCACTATTTAAAATTCTGACATCAGTGGGATAACGTTTCTGATCACAGAGCTGGCAAACGGCATAGGACTAAAGCCATTAAGCATCCCATAGGATTATTTGCAAGAGACTGGGTGTTACCCCTTATGCACCAACTAAAAACCCCCAAACCATTCTGCCTTTCCAGTGTCAAAGAGATTCTGTATTTGAACATCCTGGCCTTAAACTGTTACTGAGTGTTGATGTACAGCAGCTGTGGTGGCATTTCAGGTGTGAACAAAGCACTAAATAAGGGGCCAAATCCTGCTCTCTGAGGGTTGTGGGGGAGGAGCGCCTTTGACTGCAAAGTGCAGGTTTAAAAAGTTTCTGAGACTTGGTCTGGCTTGTAGAATGCTTTGAGATGAAAGACTCGCTGATGTGAGGATAAATGTTTATTGGTGGACTTGGTGGAATTCACCTTACTTGGTTACTCATGAGTATTGCCGCCAATACAGTCATATTGATTTACTGTCTGCGGGTTGTTTTGGTTCTTTGTTTTTAAACAAAGTAACTAAAGCCTGGGGATAGCTGCTTTTTATTTGCAAGGAACAAAATCATCATAAATACAGATGAGTGTTATCTATGAAAGCTGGAAGAGAAACAGTACAAAGATGCTGCTACTGCTTGGTGTAATCTGTTACCAGTAAAGGTCTCAGAAACACTGCAAAGAATTAGAACTGGGGCAGAAACCCCTTCCTGTTGTCTGCTTACAAAAATACCTCTTTGTCCTGTAAATGTATTCTGCTTAAGTGGTTCTTCCTCAATCTTTTTCTAACCATGTATAAAGTCTCCTTTGATTCTGCCTTTTTCCAAACTGCTGAGGTTTTGCACTAAAGTATGGGATCAAATTTTGTATGTGTTTAGACCCCAGCACTATCTGGGAAAGGAGGTAGTGTTTGCAAACTCACAACATATGTAGTTCCTGGTGTAGGCAAAAAAAGTGTTAGCTGGTCCAGGCCTTGTGAAACGTGGGGGGTTATGATGACCAGCTAACGTGTTTTTTAAATACTAGCAGTCTGCCTGTACTTGGTGCAAAGTGCTATTTTAATAATACTCATTAATATGTACTTGCATAATTATGTGCATCTAAGTTTCAAGCAGGGAGGTTAGATTCAGGTTAGCTATTTGTTCTATTATTTTTCATGTAGTAGTGCAAGTCTTCTGCTTGTCAGAACAAAGCCAAACATCTTGCCATTTGCCAAGGGATACATGCAATTAAAATACATACTTTGAGCCTGAAAACATACACTCATGGGTAACTTTCATATCTGTTCTGTAAACTAGACTAACGGGCTGTTTCTTACAGCACCAGCAGCTTTATATTCTACATTCTCTCTGTGGTAAATAGGTGCACTTGCAGATGCTGATATTCATATAATCCCAAAGAACTTGTGATTTTAAGCAAATTGGAGTTGGGTACAGTTTAATGTGTGGAATGAGCAGCTGTCTTAAATACATACATTGCTTCCACATTATACAGACTAAAACTTAAAATAACCACTCCCAAGCTGCAAAAGGAAATAAGGAATTTGCTTCCTCCACAGTTCCTTCCAGCCTCCCCCCGAGCCCTGAATAAATCTGTACAGATTTCAATATTATTTAAACTTTTTCAGCCTAGATGAAAATCAGGTGGATTTTGGAGGAATTTGGCTCGATAATCCTGTTAGCATGAAGCTAACCAAGCTTGAGACTGCAAGTGCCCCAGTCTCTGGATTTGGAAGGCAGCAGGTTATTGCCATACAGCAGCTTCTGTCAAAAGACCTGTTACTAGTTCTGTGGGGAAAACCCCTGGTGCAATGTACATCTGCTTTTTTTGGGAATGGGTACAGGTTTTCAGGAAGTTGTGAAACAGCCGTGCTGCTCAATGGAAAGACCACTGACTGATACAAGGCTTAACATTTCAGTGTTGCTTTGGTATATCTTGTTTACATGAAGAGCGTGGGAGCAATACTGCTGGAATACTAGGTTTCTTTCTTCTGCTTGTATTGCAATTCAAAATTATGTGGCTGTATTCGTTACCAAAGAGAAGGATGCGGGTTAAACTCAGTTAAATGAAAAGCTTTATATGTAGCGAGCAAAATGCATAGAAGCCGTCAGGCTTGCCAGCAGCTGACTGCAGGTCAGAGCGCTCTTGGGCAGAGCCTCAGACAGAAGGTGGCCACTTGTGGCTGATGGTTATGGACAGTCTGTATGTTCACCATCACTCAAAACTTCGTGCTGATGGGAGCAAAGTGTGTTTGATTTTTAAATGGCTGCAGTTCATTGCACTATCCCCTCGTGCCAAAACTGAGAGCACTGGTAAAAGCGTACAGAATTCTGGAGTGGGGGGAAGAAAGCAAGACTCTTTACAGGGAAGGAAATGCTGGAAGTTGCAGCAGTAGGGGTAAGCCCGATATATATTGCATGGATTTTTTTCCTCATTTGATGGGGAGGAATTCGGCTATGGTTGATTGAAGATACCGTTTTCTGCAGGGTTTTTATATGCTGTTTGCTGTGTGATGTGACCACTAGAGAGCAGACTTAACCTAGTAACAAGAGCTAATTAGTTCTTGGCCTCCTCATTTCCTCCTCTTCCCCCACCCCCTTCCACCTTTCTATCTAGGCAGAGGGGACTTCGATGGTTCTTAGCTTTGCCTCCAATGCTGTACAATCTTAGGGCTAATTAAAACACCGCAGACAGCCTGAACCCCACATTAAAATTTGATGAGGAATTGATCAGCCAAGCAAACAGGAAATTTAGCTGTGTGAGTGAAGGTAATGTTTGCTCAAATGTGTAATGAGGTCCATGGGGAATATTTATGGGGACCTTAGTGACGGTTTCAGCAGTTCCTTCTCCTTGAAGTCATCTGACCTACCTGCCCTCTCCTTCATAAGAGTGTAGGCATAAGGATATCCAAAGCTGCGTCAGTCAAAGGTGAGCATGTTTTGGAAAATGGGTTATGTTTGGTTAAGATGATGCCATGTGAAGTTTTGCATGAGGAGCTGTGGAACTACACACTAACTTTTTTGCAGTTTTGCCTTTGCACTAAAAAAATAAAAATAAAATTCCCATAATCCATGGAACTGTGTAGTAGAATTGCTGGTGGTACTCCTTGCAGTATGTTAGCACACTAAATAGCTTGCTGAAAAAGGATTGGGCACTGCGTTACAGCAGATGTTAGCCTTATCTGTATAGACTTTAAGCTATAAAAACTGTCAACACACAGGTATTTGGAGGAAAGGCAGCATGTTGTCAGAGAGGGCCTTCCTCAGCAGATTTTATCTATTTCTAATAATTGCTCAGTATAAAGTATAAATGCTTTCCATGTGCACTGAACAGATGAATTTACCTGCTTCTTATCTATCAGTATTTTGTCCAAGGTAAATCAGTACATGCAAGTCTGAAATCTTAGACCGGGCTTTTCCTGATAGATATCGCCTTCAAACCTGTATCTGCAAGCCGCTTCTATTGAAAACTCCCCTCAGCCTCTGGCAGCAGTTCCCTTTGCAGAGCATGCCCACCCAGACACGGGCCTCAAGCACAACACATCTGCTGGTCCCAGCTCCCAAACACCCCATAGTTTCCTTCTAGTGCCCCTGAAGGCTACCTCCAGTTTTGACTGCCTATAACGAGCAATGAGGCTGATAGCCAGAAGGACTTTGAGCAAAAGGAAGCAGGCTGGATGGCTGGCTCAAGCCCTGTGATATAAAACAGGTAAGGAGAGATAGTCCACTTGGTGTAAATGGGGTAAGGGCAGCTCCCAGTGTGAGCCGTATGGTGAGACTGGGCATGCTGGTAACTTGTAACGGTGGTACCTGACAGTGTGCATACCGTGTTTTTCTTCTGCTGTGGGAATACAAGTCCAAACCCCGCTGTTTACAGCAACGCTGTGAATGGCTGTGACTGAATACAGCACGAGAGGCTAGCAGAGCAGTAACGTTTCTTACTTGAAATAAAATCCAGGGAAGTTTAATCAGTTTAAAGTATGCATGGGACAGTAGTGATGCTAAACAATTTTATGTATTTCAAGTGTTGTAGAAACAGTAGTAATGAGATTTGTGTAAAAGGAAAGCAATTAATCTTGCTTTCTAGAGGGAAATATTGAGGGGAGAAATCTGGAAATACCAAGTTATATTCTTAAATGAACACAAAAAGCCGTGGTGGCATAACGTCTGAAAGGATTTTTTTGTTGTTTTTTAATAGGCCAAAGAAACTAGATTCCTGGTCTTGTGCTCAGTGCATTGGAATAAAAAGGTGATCTTGTACATCTAGGTTATGGTTTACAAGAGTATCTCAGACCATTTTCTAGGAGGAGGAGCAGTATAAAAGCAGTGTCAGCACACTCCTAACTGAGCCGGCTGTCTTGCTGCCAGGGGCTACTGTCTGCATGCTGCTACACAAAGCCATGGGGACATCTAACCTGGTATATCTTAAATATGGTACTCCATTAGACCATTTAAACATTCATTTATGTGTCTAAGACTCACCAGAAGAGCAGCTGTATTTAATTCCTGTCTGCATTGGATCTGGAAATGTTTGAAGGAAGGGCCTGGCAGGACATATTAACCAGACTACAACCTGCCTCCTGTAGATACTCAGTTTGGTTGCATAGGAAGTGTTGTGCTAAAAGCTAAAATGCGAACTTGAAGTGAAATCTAATTACCCATGTTACAGCTGCAAGTCACTTGTTTACATCTGGCTTTATGTCTGTTACTAAACGTGCAGCTTTTAACCTTGCTGACACTTAATTCACCTTGTGAGATATGGATTTGAACCAAATATCAAAACTTCAGGGACTGTCAATAAATCTTATTTTGTATTATTTCAATCTTGTTAATTAACAATACTAGTCAGAGACTATGGGAGGGGATGTGGGATTGTAACAGCATATATTAAATAAGCAAGCAGTGAATACATTAATTCCTAAAAGCAAGATAATTCATAGTTTAGGTTAGTCTGCTGGGATCCTTCTCTCAGGTTTTAACTCATTTTGCCCTTGTTTACTGGGAGCATTGCTGGAAAGTGCCAGGCAGCCCCATAAAGTGCCAACATTTCTGCTCTGGCTGGAGGGAGACTCACGTCCCAGAACCAAGAAGGGTAAGATTTAATTGCAAGAATATCTGGACACAGGCTGAATGGCTGCATGGGAGGTGAGCCTATATGAGGATAGAAGTGTTTTGCCCAGAATAACTCGTACTTTGTTTGAATGGCAATTGTCTTGTCACTACTGGTGCCAGCCTTCAAAGAAACAGAACTTTCTACTACTCCAGTCATTGTTGTCTTTTAACTTTTATTGACAGTAAGTTTCATTACCACTTTGATCTGAGCAAGGCTGGACCAAACCCCAGTCTCGGTACAATTGCTCTACTCCCTAGTAGCTCTACATTAACAGTTACAGTGTGAGGTCAGTCAGTGAACCACTTATTTAATGAGTTTGGTGACTAGAATATGGGGTTTTAAGTAAGAATTTAGGTACAGTTGAGTCGGAAGTCTTGGAGAACTCAGAGTCCAATTTATTATCACAGCTGCCCCTATCAATCAGACTTGTAATCCTGCCAAAAAAGGGTAAGTGTGGTTTGTTTAAACTGATTTTCCATGAAACATCACAACTGTAGTTTTAGTCTGCAATTCTTTGTTGATAGTTCATGAATAAATCTTTTATTATTTTGCCAATTATTAAGACTAGGCTAGCTGGTCCACAGTTCTCTGGAGTCATCCTTAACTCTTTTCAAATTGAAATTATGTTGGCAATCCTGCAACTTTTGGCATTTATGAGGTTGTTTGCCATCATGCATAGTCCACTACTTCCTTTAAAACTCTTTGGTCTCTATTATCTTGACCCATTGATTTATTATTTTTTTTTACCTTTGGCAGACAGACAAAGATAATGCAGGCAACTTAGTTGCTTGATAAGTCATCTGATCAAACCAAGTAGAGCCACAAGTCTGTTGAATTATCTAATCTAGCTATAGCTTCTAGGGGATGTTTATGTATGTTGGTGTCTTTTGTTTCAACTATTGACGAAAAATACCTGAAATATTCATGCCTTGTCAGCCTCTTCATGTATGACTTTACTGTTTGTATTTAGCGTTGAAGTGTCTGCTTGCTTATATGGGTTTTGGTGTTGATTTTTTTTTTTTTGTAATACATTGCTTAGTTATTGTTTGGATTATTCCATTAGCCTTGACTTACCATTTTTTTCAACTTTAAAAGCTTTTTAAAAGAATATTTTAAAACAGGAATATTTTTTGGCCAGCATATTGTTCTTTTAAATTGTTGTTTGAGTAATTATGGTTTTTTTTCAGCATTCTCTGAAAGTCCCTGGAACAATTTACGATTTGTAAGGATGCTTTCATTATTAAACTTTGATGCCCACAGTCAGTTATAAGTCTGAGCCTTTTAGGAATAGAGAACAGGTCTTTCTAAAGACTGTAGCGTGAAAGGTGTGAAAGAAATACAAAACATACTTGCATATTAACGAATGTTTGAATTCTCCTGGCTTTAATCTTGCAGACCTCTTAACAATATGAGTAACTTCCTCTACTTGTAAAGCTTCTGTTGGTTTTAAGATATTTTTGTCTATACAAGTATATGTGAAGGATCTGCCTCTAACAAAGAACCTGTGTGGAAGGAAAGGTTTAACTTGTAAGTAATGTGATCAAGCACTAAGTTGTCTTCACCAACAATTAAGTGTAACAGCACCTAATGGCAGGCTGGGAAGGATCAGCCTGAGGGCAATTTCTACTACTGCTCCTCTGTGGTGTTGCTGTCTAACTTAATAAACTTTTCATGCACAAAGTTTCAATTAAATGGAATGCGCTTTGTATTTAAAATCAAATCAGGCATGTGTTCTCGATAGTCATGCGGTAGCGGAGATGGCATGGTAAGAGCACTCTGCCTCTGTTACGAGGCCAATTAGGAAGGACCGCTGACATGTCGCTCTCCCCAGCAGACCCAGCGCCGCCGCCAAGGATCCTGGTGAAAACCATGGCTAATGCAGCACAAGGGCCAGGGTGGGTTTGCATCATTCTGAGCAAGGTTGAGTGACACCTGCCTCACAGTGCCTTCCTTCAGTGCCTTAGACAGAAGGTTTCTGCCTGAAACCCCCGTGTTTCTTTCAGAGAGAAGGGGAAGAGAGAGCGTGTTAATTATGTGAACATTTTGGAAAACAAGGAAATGACAACCCTTAGTTTCACTGGCATTCCCAGGGCTAATATCGAGGCACATATTGTTATTGTAAAGGTGAGGGGATTCTTTGTTCCCTTGAACAGCAGAGAGCTAACTTGCTTTCTGGTTGTTTTTGTTTTGTTTTGGTTTTTTTTTTTTTTTTGTGTGTGTGTGTGTGTGCACTTTTAAAGCAGCATTCACTCACTGCCTCCCCGCCCACCCCACCGCTCCTCTGAATCCCCTGTGGGTGTTGCTCTGCTTCAGCTGCTCTGAGGCACAGCAGAAATATATCCACTTGAGATGTCTCTTTGTTTTCTCATTGTAGTCTCTCACCCAAACTCTAATTGCTCTAGGAACACTAATGAGCATGTCATCAGACCTCCCTGTGTTAGTGGAAAATGTTATATTCATTTTATAGGCAGGGAATACATCTGAGCAGGCTCACACTGATTTCATCAGTGGAACCAGGAACAACTTTCATTTTCTCGTTTTTTTAAAACAGGGCCTTTCTTACAGGGTCAGCCTTTGCTTATTTTTATAATAAACCCATTTTCAAGGAAATGTGATGGTATGCAGCTTCCAACAAGTTCAGCTATAGACAAATTTAGAAACAGGGATACTGTCATGCTGACTGTGGCTAGTCGCCATTTGACTTCATGCTTAAAGTAGCACAAAAGTGCAGACAGCTGAGCAGGGACATGGATGCACTGGATCTTTCCTTGTTATAATTTTAGTAAAAATACATATATATCTATCTTTATTAAGCAAAAAAAGCCTCAAGCATATTTTGGAGATAGGAGGCTGAGAGATGAACAACAATGAATGTGACCAGGTAGGCTGGAGTTCCATACTCTGAACTGAAGTGGCTCATGCTGAAGCCTCTGCAGAATAAATTACCTGTTTTGGGGAAGGTTCTGTTGCCAGGTGCTCTGCTCCAATACCCAGACCAAAGGCAAAGAGAATGCTTTTCATACATTTTCATGCTTTTGTTCTTTTTGACTTGGTGAAGTTTCTACCCGTGGCCATAGTTCTGGTAAATTGGAATGCAGGCTCTTTTTGTGTCCTAAATTGGTAGCAGAATTCTTCTGCTGACAAGTTATGGATGCTTGCTGGCTTTTTGGAGCAGTGTGGACCACCAAATACTGCAATACTAGACTCCCTTCTTAATTGTTTAAAACCCCCAAAATAAAAAATATATGTGTATCAATACCTTTGTCTAAGCCAAGGCATTAGTAATGTACTCATCAGTTGCATCCCTGAATGTGTGTGAACACTAGCTCTTTAGTATTAGCATCTCTCAAGCCAGAGCAGCTGCCTCCCCAGGCAGGGAGTAAGGGACTAGGCAGAAGGTTGTTGTGTAACCACAGCTGAAGACTTACAGATGACTTTGCTGTATCAAACTTTCTTTGTATATAGGTGTGTGAACAAGATCTGAGCAGATGTAAACTACACCTTGCAGACTTGTCCATTCTCAGCAATGTCTAATGGGGAGAAGGGCCCCTCAGCAGGGAGCCTCCTCACTTTCTCTCTTTTTGCAAGTTTGCAAAAGACTGCAAGGGGAAACTATGCCAACTGTTAACATACTTTGGTGAGTCAACCGAATCCCTCAGCAGACAAAGTATGTTTTTGACAGATATAACTAGTAGCAAACAGTATGAAGGTGTGGGCTTTCTTGTTTTTCCTTTTCAGTGTTTCTCCCCTAACCCCAACCTGCAGACTAGGCAGTCACCTACCCTGTGTGCTTCTCTCCTGTAACTGTGGCATATGCAAAGAGTTCAAACCCAGCAGTTCAGCTCCTTCAGTATTTGAAGATGTCTATCTGTGTTGCTCCTTACCAAAAAACCTTCAACGTTTTTTGGAAGGACTCCTCTTGACTGAAGGTCTCGAGAGCCCAATCTTCAAGATGATTCCTTATGGAAGTCCTTCAGCATCCCAGGAAAGACTTCTTACAAATGTCCTGTCATCACTTCAGATTCAGTTCTGACAAGAAGCCACAAGGGTCTCATTCATAAAAGCCTTGCACATCATATTATATGCCCACAGTTACTGTAGACATTTCTGGGCTGTAATAAACTTGTGTGACAGAAACCATTCTTTCTTTTTACAGGTGACATCCTCAAATTGCTGGGTCCTATTCTCCATTGCTTTGCACCTTAGCTGGTCTTACTCAGTTATGCAAACTCCTACCAGATTGGAACAGTAGCATTTCATCCTCCTGCCCAGGAGAGTTAATGTCGGCAGAAGTGAAAGGCAGTGGAGAATTGAGTTATATAGCTTTCCTCTTCTCCCAAAGTGAGCATTTCAAAGTTGTTCGTTCCGGACATAAATGAAGGTGTGGGATTTGAAGATGGCTTGGGTAAATGCTTTACATTGTGTATGACCTCTAAAAATGAAGGGAACAACTTGGTGCAATGTTGCAAGTTGCAGAACAGTAATTAGCAGGGGAAGGGTCAACCTCTTTGTCAAAAGTATAAAATTAGATTTGAGAAGGCATTTTGGCCATGGGGCCTTCCTTAGGCTAAAGAACAACAGGATGTTGTTTAGTTTTGCTGTGTCCTAGTTTCACCATGCCCTGAGGAAGACCCCCAAGGCTGAAACCTTATTTCTAATTGTTTTATAAATGACTTTTTCTTCCCTTTTTGGCATTCAAGATGACACCAATTTTGAACAGGAGAGTTTCCGTTGGGCAGACACTTCCTGAGCAAAGAACTTTATTCAATATTTAAATAGCTACTAATTTGTTGACACTTTCCTAGTTGTCTTCTATATTCTCTTTCCTTGCCTAGGCTAAATGTATAGCTTACCCCACATCTTAAGTGGTCTGTACAGATATCTCACCCCAAAAGAGTAAAAGTTTCAAAGAAATATAAGAAATACTAAATGTCTCTCAGAATGTGTTTCGTTCAGATATCTGCCCCCAGAAACTTCCAGGGAACTGCTCAAGTCTAAATCAATGCTATGCAGGAGGTGACTATTTCCATCCTTACTTCAGAAATAAGATGGTCAAGGAGAGCTTAATTAAGCCAGAGTCTCAGCTTTGGATGGTCTGTCTAATACTCTAGTGGCTGGTTTGTGAGCAGTCTTTCAGTCAGAGGATACAGCACCCTTTGTGCCTGCTGGGTAAATTAGTTATTTGGAAAACTAAACCTCTTACTAGCATCTTCGTGACTTCTAATGCTCTTTTAAAAGATGCTTAGACAATAGGCATATGAGCCTGACTATAATAATAGGTAAGGTGAGATTTACTTTTTCTATTCATATTGAACCATGGAAAGTGTTCTTTTATAATAAATTATGTAGGCTGTTTTGTAGCAGTCTTAGTCTCATGAGAAGCTGAATAGCTTGAGAAGCTGAAACATCCAGGATTTCTAAATCTGTGTGGCAACTTTTGAAATGACACCCACTATCTTTAAAATCTGATGGCAGGCAAAAGATCTAGAAATTTGGAATATGGGGAACAATTCTGTCATTTCTTGTGAAGAAGTTGAGAATAAATACAAACTTGTGAATGGGGAGAGACCTAGGCACAGCTGCATGGATAACTTATCAAAACCAAACTCCATTCACATTTTGAGTGACATGATAGCTATGTGTAACTTAAAATAACACTCCTAACATGCTTTGACATTTATGAATTATTTTTTTTTCTTGCATAGTACTCTAGGAGCACACTAACAGACAGGAAAACTGGTATTGCCTTAACATCTTTCTAAAGTAAGAGAAATAATTCATTTAGAAACATCAATGTTAATGATTGGAAAACAGAGTTGGCCTGCAGCTGTAGGGATTTTAAGTGGTACCTAGATCTGGTTTTGCTATAATTATATAATATGTGCACAGTTGCAACTTGTATAATAAAACTATTCATCCAAAACATGGTGAATTAATTTCTAACAAACTGCGATAGTACCTTAATACTTTAGACTATATAGGATATGTCTACAGAAGATCTAGAACTTCTGTGTTTTATTTTTTCTGTATGCTTTGATGTTTTTTTTTTTTTTTCCTGAAAGGTCTTTTCCCAAATAATTAGACCTCAGTAACTGTCAGGATTTGAAATGCTAGGATGTCACTTGATTAATGGTTATTAAAATGTCTTGCTTTTTTCACCCTGCTTTTACGAACTGCTTTGTGAGTATTTGATAAGTTTATGCTTTTTTTCTTAAATTTATTTTCTAAATCCCCTGTGTGAATGCTTGACCTACAGCTAGTCTCAGGTTAGGTTTTTGTGACATTGGTCACATAAGCTGTGTGAAGTACCCTACAGTAGGGGAATGAAGCTGGGTTAATTAGCATTGATAATATACAACTGTGGGTTGGCTTCAGAGGCTGTGGGTTGGCAGATGTAGATAAGGTGCAGGTGTGGCTGGTTAAGTTAAGATGTTGGGCAGCCAAGGAAGGAGAGAGAGAGGAAGAAGCAAGAGGAGAGATGAGGAGAAGGCAGCAGAGGGACTGGCATGAAGAGTATGCTGATATGAGATGGTAAAAGACCTTGTTGCAGCTTGATAGTTTGGAGAGTACTGCGACAGTCCACCTATGCAACAACACCCAGGAAAGTGAAATTTTTTGGGAAAACACTTGACTGCGAACTGCTTTTTTCTTCTTCAGCTGTAACTGGACATACTGAAAGGAAACTCCTTTTCTTGGAGTTAGATTGGAACTTGTAGAATTGGAGATCTCATGACTGTAGTATCATACTGAGTCTAGAAATACATCTGCATTTTACACTTCAGTTGAAATCTTTTTAGGCAGCTATTGGCTTTAGGTGAGTATTTCTATCAGCTAATAATCCTTTTAAAGATTAAGGTAAGCATCTTTCCATAAGCATAGATCACCAGTTTTCGCGTAGGCACAGCTTCAGTGGGACATTGCCCTGATAAAAGGCAGCATGACTCCTTTTTAAGATTTATTAAGCAACATGCAAAAATTGCAGCCACAATTACAAGCTGAAATACAAAGTAAGGTGAAGTAAAAGGCAAAACCAACATGAACTGATGACACATCAAATAAAAATGTCTTGTGCATTGCTTAGAATGTCAGGCTGTCCTTTGGGAAGAATGACTTCCACAGGGGCAAGAGACCTATGGGTGAAAGCTGGCCTGCCAGCCCTCTGTATACTTATAGCAGATATTTCTAGAATGTTTAGAAATGTGAATAGAGGGCATATGAAAATGCTGACTATAAAATATTATCAAAGATGACATGAATTCTGGTGCTTAAGGAATCTAAGCAACCAGCTTTACAACTTCTTTTTAGTGTATTTTATCATATGCATAGATCTCTAATAAATGGGAAGAAACTCCAAATGTTGCCTGAAGCTATTGTGGCAGGTCTGCACTCATGCAGCTGAGTAAGCACAAGAGGGTTTGGAGGTGAGGGATTGGGTTTTTCATGGGTTATGAGTTTTATTTAGAAACATACTCAAAGGCATCACTGACTTCAAGGCTCAGAGGGGTCATTAGACTGTATTATCTGATTCCTGTATAACTAGGACCATAAAAAAGCATCTATTTCCTTCATTTTGAAGAGATAGGGTGGTTTGCAATGTAGATGTCAGGATCACCCTGGCCTTCCCCACGTTGCTCAAGGGATGGGAGTCTGGCTTTGTCCCAGCATAGAAAATGTCAAGTACTATTGCACACTTTATTATTAGGTTTCTTTTCTGGCTGTAACTGGTTTGGGATGACTTTGAGAGATTTTATTCAGAGTGATAGCAGAAGGATGATAACACAAATAATAGATTTAAATCAAAAGGGAAACCTGAGCATCAAGGAAAAGCTGTTGGCACTGAGCTTTACTAGCTGGCCAAAGAGTCTCCATGAGGAAGCTATGGAGTCCCTGTTTCTTGATACATCAATAAGCAGATTGGAGAGTGTTGTCTCAGGAACAATGCTGTAGTTGTTGAAAATGCCCTGAACAAGCTTGTCTGAGGCCAGAAGCCTCAAGGGGCCACATGGAGGGAAGCAATCTGGGCTTATGAACTGCCGAGCTGACTCGATGCCTGCAGAATGGGTGGGCTGACCTTAAGCAAGATGGCGCCTGCAGGTCACATTGACTCTCTTGACTGGACTGTGGTGTCAGGGAGAAGGTATGTTTGCTTTGTAACCCTCAAGCAAGTTAGGAGATATAAGTGATGGGTTGAGCATAAGTGGTGTTAGGAAAGAGGAGGTGCTGCTCCTACATCGGAGTAAGGGAGTGATGTGACTAATCCAGATCCTGTAGCATAGATGTTTCTTTTCCTACTGGGTTGTTACGGTCACCTAATGGCAGAACACGTCTGTGTGTATGGAGTCGGTCCTTTCTTTCTCGTGCTGTGGTACAGTAGAAAGTGGATTTACATGTTCCCTTCCTGTGTGTCAGGCATGTTCATGGGTCCTGGTTATGGAGGTGGAACCCTTCACTGGGATAAGGGGATTGTTGATGCTGAGGGACGCAATGGCTGAGACACTGGGGTGGGCCTGATTGCCAGGAAGCAAAGTCAGATAGTGTGTGTACAGATAAACAAACCACATTTTTCTGACTGCTTTCTTCTTTTCAATCTGTTATGTTTCTGGTGGCTGGAATTACAGAGCTCAGACTGCTGAAAGATACAATTTCTTGGTGAAGTGACTCAATCATCTCAAAACTCCTAATCCTTTTCAGGTTACAGCACAAGCTAAGGATTTATCAGCCTTAGGGGGGAGATGTTTGATCTAATGGCCTTGTTTGATGCTGGCAGCTGTTGAATGTAGGTGACATCCATTAGGGCCCAGGGTGGTCTCCAGGGCCTCCAGCCATGTGTCCTCAACCAGGGGCCCCGGGCGCCATTTTGGCCCCGGCCCCGGGCGCCATTTTGGCCCCGTGCCTGGGCTGGGCTGCAGTGGCCCCTCTGCCTGCCTGGTTCCCAGCCATGTTTGAGTATCCCTGGTTTCCTGGGTGGGCATCAGGGTGGATTTGCCACCTTGCTGCTGACAGGGCCATCGATGGGCCTGATGTCTAAACTCCTGAATTACCAAACTCTGATGTAGTGTTTAGCTATATATGTTAAACAAATCCGTGCAAAGTTTAGGCCCAGCTGACTCTCTAAAGTTGATAAAAGTGATGAACAAAGGGACTTCTCATCCAGGGAGTCAGCCTTGGGAAGGACAGGGAACAAGGAATGGATGGGGAAAAGAACACTGTTATCTTCAGTTGCACAGAAAGAAGCCTCCAAGTGAGGAAGTTCCGTCATGCAAGTGTTGCAATCCACAGAAAGCTGGTTGAAATTACGACAAAAGGTAATTGTGGCAGTGGGAGATTGCAACCTCTGACTCAAATAGCCCTCTGAGAGAGGGCAAACCGTGCGGTGGGTGTGTGCGAGTTGGTAAAAACATCAGCAGTGCTGTCTGAGGGTGCACTCTGGTGTGCAGTAGAAATGAGAAACTTGCAACCAGTCCTGTAGGTGAAAGAAAATGAATATGTACTACACTATGAATGTGCAAGTGTTCTGCTGTATAGAAAGGTGTCCTCGAGTAGCTCGGTGTGCATGCTGGGCAGAGTGATCCCCCATGCATCCAGTGCTATAGATAAAGATAATGCCTGCTGTGAAATTCTACTCTGGTGTTAAGGGATTTACTCCTGATTATTGTGACAGGCTGGCTGTTCCACCTTGCCACCAAGGGCCCAGCCTGGCTGAGAGCCTTTGTCTGCTGCTCCTTCCTCAGGGAGCCAGCCCCACTGCTCTGGGACTTGGAGCTCAGGCCTGTGGCCAGCGCTCGTGTGGAGCCTCAGGCTCAGAGAGATGCCTGGATGGAGGCTGGGGGGGTACCATCAGGTCTGTCGGTGCTAACCTGCCCCTGGGAGCAGTGAGGAGCTGGGGATGTGCAGACTGGGTGTACTGGGGACTTGTCTTAAAAGGAGGGAGCCATCAGATTGCTGTGACCTGAGGAATTGGCAGCTTCCTGAGAGGAAGGGTCTGTCCACCTCCCAGTGTGCTTGCTTTGATTGCAGCAAGTACCATTTGCTCCCATATACATCCCAAAATCTTTATACACTTGAAAATATGGTATGTGATGATTAATCTGAGCAATGTCAGCTCAGCTCTGAGGTATGTGCTGCTGCGACTGAATATACTGGCACACACTGACACTGGAGTCCAACATTCGCTCATATGAATGGTGAAAAGTCGAGTCTAAGCTCTGCTTCAAACCATCTTTATTTTTTTCTTTTCTTTTTCCTGTTTGTTCAACACCTGGCCTAATACAGCCGTAGCCCATGACAGGGTCTGTGTGTGCTACAGGTGTGTAGAGGGAAATAATATTAACTTCTGTGATAAGATTCAGGATGGGGAAAAAAATCAGTTTAGTAATGTTGAGGTGCAAGTGTGTTGTGCATAGCGGAGAGAGGGGAACAGCAGTGCATGGTGGGAAAAGTAGTTTCAAAAAGGGCTGCAGCCTGTAGGAAAAAAAAGCGGGAATTTGGGCACCTGAACTACTGTTCTTGGGAGTGTTGTAACATTGCAGGAGGTGTAATTCAATATTGAACCGACTCCTTAGCAAATAGCTCTGCTTCAATAGAACATACTGAAATGTTTAAACCTGCATCAAACTGACGGGGGAAACAAAATGTTTCCTTCCCCCTGCCCTCCGTGCATGTGGAAATCTTCAATTTGGCTGAAATTGCTGTGGAGGTAAGAGGAGGAGGAGGAGGTAGAAAAATTGTTTCTTTTAATGCAAGATTTCCAAGTTGTCAAATCATTATAGCCAAATGCCTAAACTATAGCAAAGGAAATAGAGGATAGATCTCTCTATGTGTTTGGATAATCTTAGTAAGAAGAGTGGGGTTCGTTTTGAAGGCTGAAGGGAAGATGTTTGGGCTGCTGGCCAAAAATAATAGAAAAGTTCATATTTTTCCAGATTTGTAAAAAATGAAAAATTTTATGCTTCTGCCTCAATTTATTTTTGTTGCTATTCATCACTAAAGGAAAATGTGCTATTTATTGCCTAAGAGTGTTTTTCCTACCAACATGGCATAATGTCTTTACCAAAAAGTTTAGCATCTGTGCATTAAAAATGCATATGAGGATTTACTTTTTGTTCCTTCCATGAATGCTGCTGCTGTTCTTATCTGAAAAACTGCTTTTTGCATTGACAGAAATGGTGAAAAATGACCCAATTTCAGATTATGTACACAAACTAGCTTTAGTTCCACACTTCACTTGCAAACATAGATCACAGTACCACAGTATTTAAGCTCAGGCTTAACTTTACACTTGTGAATAGCTTTATTGACTTCAGTGGAGCTACCCATGTAGAAAGCTTGGTATTTTGTTACATGTTTAGCAGACTGGGTTATGGAAAGGTAGAGTGGTCTTACGTGGAAAGCCCTGGACTGACTGTGAACTCACAGCTTGGATCTGCAACAGGCTTCCTTTATAATCTGAAATTAATTACTGTCTGATTTGGTTCCATTTCCACTTTGGTCCCTGGTTTCTTCTTGCTTGTTTCTGATCTTCTAGTTATTCTTTTAAGACAGGAATTTTCTTGGTGACTAATGTCTGACACTTGAGGTGCTGAGTGTATGTAGATGCACCAGCATGAAAGGTGGTCTGTCTCTGTATATCCCTATTCTATACCATTTCTTTTCCATGTGGAGTGTGTGTGTCTCCACTTTGAAGAGCTGGTGCGGGTTGCTAGTACACATGGGCTCGTTCCCTCATTCAGGTATAAATATGATCCAGTGCCTGGTGCAATGGAACCCTGTTCCCCTCTGGAACACAGATACACTTTTAACTTCCCCTCTGTGAATGTAATTAACAGAGTTCTGGTTTTATTTTTATTAATTACCAAATCTAGAAAACAAAAGATTCAGTAAAATCATAAATCTAGGTCAAATTGAGCTTGAAATATTGAAGTGCTTCTGTAACGCGCATCCATCCATGTGATCTTTTCTATTAATCCAACAAATGTCTTCCTTCGGTAAGCAATTCTGTTTCCTGTTTTTCACCCTCATCCACAATAAGCACCTACATTTGTTTCTTCTTTTTCTTCTAGCCTAAAGATAATTCATTAAAGTAGCTTTCCCTCCCCCTTTTTTTGATCCACCTCTCCACCCCCGAACACCCCCCTAAAAAACACCATCAATATTTCATAAACTTACAGTGACAAATGTATTTTAATGTGGTCCACAGAGAACCTGAGATTGATTGGCCTCTCAGAAATATGACACGTTTCAAAGCAGGATATTCATGGAGTGTTTTAGTGCCTACATTAGTCAGAGAGAAGCAGCGCCTAAATTTATCATAGTTATGGCTTTCTCGGTATCCATTTTCTTTTAGCCGCTGACAGCAAGTATCTGAATGGTCCCTATTGATTGGCTTTGTGGTTCTGTCTTTAAAATGCATTGGCTGTGGGGGGTTTCAGATCAAATTAAGTCTTGGCTTCCTGGAGTTTGTGCATATCTACAGCGCAAGTGCGGACAAAGCTGGCTTCATTCATGCTGATTTTCATTCACAAGGGCATACATGTATGGGAAGGGAAAACTGAAATCTCCACTGATATTGTGAGTGAACCAAACCCTCTGCTTTGAAAGGAAACGTTTCATGATCCCAAAAGGAAGCAACAAGGAAGGATGGGGGACAGGAAGCATCTACTGCCACTGCTTGGGTGCAAATGGGCTGGACACATGTTCCTGCACTGATGGTGCATGGGCTGGGGCCTGGGAGAAAGCTGAGATGTCTTCCCATCTTCGGCGTGGCTGGGAATCCCTAGTCACAGGGAGCGTTATCTGATGGGCTATGTAAATAGTCTGTGCTGTTCTTGTCTTGCTCTAAACAGGAGACTTGTGAGTCATTTGATATCCTGTCTTGCAGTGTTACAGCCCTCGTTCAGACAAGCCCAGCACCATACAGAGGTGTGAGTGAATTTTCAGTGTGGTGAACAAATCTTAAAAGATTACAAAGATGGTTTTCATGCCAAAATAGGTCATTGCATGATTTTAAATGTTGAACCAAAGAAAAGACTTTGTTTTTGCAGTTCTAAGTCAACTGTAAATTTCAGTTTAGCTCAGGTGAATTGCTTTTGTTGTGTAATGTATCTAGAAAGTTTTAAAAGTTACAGCCTCTTAGCCCCCCCGCGCGGGGGGGGGGGG
>JAVJGJ010000002.1:4195852-4218164 GCA_035590215.1 Microhierax caerulescens
AGTATTGATTGTATTTATGAAAAGCTTTGAGCAACTCAAGGATGAGTCCTATGAATCTACTTTGGTAAATACACAATTGCTTACTAATGTCCTTTTTCTTGATATGAATTGCAAGGCTGAGGCAGAACAAATGTGCATGATGAACTGCACTTTTTAATTCACCGAATAGTCCTTCAGGAATCTTGTTGGATGAGGTACTTTGTGTGCTTTAACCATTTAAAATTCCTACTTTCTCCACTTCTATCCTTCCCTCCCTTATAGTTTATCAGTGTCATCAATCTAATGCTCCTCATGAGTGCAAACCCCATTTTTAAAAAGCAAGCAAAATAAATTAGCTTTTGTGTTGTGCCTCAGCACATGGTTCAAGTTGACTTCAGCTTTTACTCTAGTCTTCTGTACGTTCCTGTTGTAAAGCACAGGAGTTTCAGCAGTGACTGTGGAAAATCAGAATTATTTGATTTATTAGGAGGGCAGAGATATTTTTTTCAGAGTTCATAGATTCATAGAGTCTGGTGCCAAGAGGGACCACTAGATTGTCCCTCTGACACTGTATATCATAGACCACTGCATTTCACCTAGTTATCACAGTATTGATTCTAATCACTTTTATGCTTAACCACAGTGTAACTTGTGTCTGTCTAAACAGGTATTTCAGACAGCACCCATTTCTTGATTTGGATATAAAAAAAGCTGGAGAATACCCATAATGTGTAAGGAAAAGAAAGACAGGGTGGGTGGGAAGAAAAAAAACAGTTGTGCCTGGTTTTTAATTTAAATCATTCTGGCTTAAGTTTCCAGCCATTAGTTTTTGTTATGCTTCTCTCTGATAGATTAATGAGCAGTTTAATATCCTTTGTTTTCTCCCCATGAAGGTACTTACACACTAATCAAGTTACCTCTCAATCTTTGTTGGTAGGCTAAATAGCTTGAGCTGTTTCAGCTCTCATTGAGATCTTAGTTATTCCCCCTCCTCCTCTGGCAGTTGCTCAGATCTTAGGGTGGTTTTTTTAACACTCTTTTAGAAGTTGCAACACGGCAACTGAGCTTTGTATGTTTTCTTTTGG
The DNA here is from genome assembly GCA_035590215.1 of Microhierax caerulescens. Lineage (NCBI taxonomy): Eukaryota > Metazoa > Chordata > Aves > Falconiformes > Falconidae > Microhierax > Microhierax caerulescens. The sequence continues at coordinate 4,196,917 of JAVJGJ010000002.1, forward strand.
TCTCACCAATGTCATAAATAAAAGTATAATCACTTCATCAATCCTGCTTACTACTCTTCTTGTTTATACTTCTAAAACCAATGTTAGCCATTTCTGTCACAACATTGTGCTGGAAGCTTATGTTTAGTTGCTTGTTCAGTAAATCTTTTCCAAAGTAATTTATTTGTGGGGTAGAGGTCCTCTGTTAGCACAGAAGGTTGGCATTTCTTTCTTTTTCATTTTACGGAGTTTTCACTTCTGGGTCACACTGGGAATGTACCAGGCTCTTGCTTTCTGTGAACTACGAAAGCTTTTTCATATCCATATGCAAAGTCTGCACCATCCTGGCTTGCCTACCACCACCTTGGATTCTGTATAGGAGAAAACAAAAGCATCTGGACAGGTGTACAGGTGTGCTCTTCCTGGACTTGACAGATATCAACACAATCCCTAGAGTTCTGAAAACTACTGCCAGCTGGTAGAGGGTGGTACTTTCACCTATTTTGTGCTGTGATGCAGTCTCTTTTGTGTAAAATCCAACTAACAAAAAAACCCCAAACCAACCAACCAACCAAACCTCAAACCCACAACCTCCCCAATAAAACATCAAACCAAACCAGAACTAAAACAAACACCAACCAGACCCAAAAGTCAGGGGTCTGTTAGCATATAGATGGGACATGAGGGTAGAGGAGCTGTAACCAGCACCCTGTGATGGCACCATACTGACTGTCCTTTGTCCAGCTGACTTTGGCTTAATGACAGTGCAATGGGGAGAGTGGCGTTTTGTGCAAATTATTTATATACACTTTACTTAGTATTTAAAGAGAGAAAATGAAAGAGTAGATCTGAGTTACAGTAATACTGGATGTGATAATTATGCTTCCCTCCTAAAGGAATCCACGCTGAGACTAACATATGCTTTCATCCTCCAGGACAGACTATTCTGTTAGTCTCTTTTTAAATAAATGATTAGAGCTGGCTGAAAGGATCTGCAAGAAGGATTCTGCAGACAGTCTCACAGGCTCCAAGAGACTGTGCAGTCAGACTGTGATTTGTTCCTTTGTATTTACTCTTTACAAATTAATTTTATTTGTATTGGGGATTCACCCAGAAGTCTTAACTAGGATGAGAATTATTGTGTAAAGACAGATCCAACCACAGAAACCAAATTGAGACCAAACAGTTCACAAGTAATTTTTTGGCATCTGATTTCTTAGGCTTTGAGGATGGCTGAGGGTGGGGGTTTTGATGGACAGTAGGTGTGTGGTGATGTCTGACAGCTTGAGGAAATCTCAGGTTAGACATCCCCCAGGAAGAGAAGCACCCAAAATTGCTTACTTCAGTGCTGTGGTATCTCTTCTGGAAAAGATTAAAATAGGTTGGGTTTTTTTTTTTTTTTATGCTGGTTCTTTGGGTGCCAGCAATGGCTATTCATGGACAAACATGGGTGTTTTCTACCCATCAGACACTGGCTGTAATTCTGCTGACAGGGTTCCAGCTGAAGCAGGGAGGATGGAGTCTGTGTGTCACATGTAGTGCTAGATAATGAAAACTGTTCCCAAACATGGAGTGACCTGCCAGCACTTGGTCCAAATCACCTCTGAATTGTAAAATAAGAGCTGAGGAACAGGGGTAGATGCCCACAGGTTATTTGTCAACAGTAGGTAGGGCCACATTTGGATTTCCCCCTGCCCCAGCTGTTCAAGTTGGTCCACAGATTACTACAAATACTTCCCTTTCACGGAAATTACATGAAACTAATGCTTTCAGATAATGCAGTGCTTGCTGCAGAATTAAACAGTTAAATTTCATAGGACACTGAAATAAACCAACCAAAAAAGCCCGGGACCTCTCAGTAGCTGTATAAGTAGCACAGTAATGCATAACATCTTATACAGATAGTTTTATGCAAATAAAGAGAGGGGGAGAAGTCTGTGGAGGCAGCAGGCACCCTGCATTGTTGTTGTGTTTTTTTTTTTGGTTTTTTTTTTTTTTTTTTTTTTTTTTTTTGCTATTGTGCTACTGTGAATGAATCTTCGGTGTATTCTGTTTCAGGGATGGTTTATTTTTTTCCCCTCTCCATTGAAAGCAATAGCCCTGGGAAGCTTTTGCTCTGTTTCAGAAGAGAAACTGTGGTAAAGAATTGGTCTGTAAAGCAAACACTTTACTTGAGCTGGCTGGGAAAAATAACACGCTGTCTGGTGAAGCGTTCTGCATTTTTGAGCTGTGTCTAGCATTTATGAGAGGTGATATAAGATGCTTGGAGGAGAGACAGGCATCAGACCCCACTGCTTTGGTGGTGAATTCTTTTCCAAGTATTGCGTGGCGTGTCTGATTGAAATCTCTTGTGTCCTTACAGGTAGAATGACACTAGTTTTCTTTTCACCCTGTATTTAGTTTTGTGTAAGGTAACAAAGTAGCCTGTGCATTTTCATGTGTGAGCCATCTTCAACAGGAGAGAAGAAAATGCAATAAATGAGCTAACACCTCAGCGTGGATGAGGGTCTAGCCTGTCACCAAACTGTTCTATGCTGGTCATTTGTACAAGATGGCCATGGTGCAGTTGCACAAGTAACAAATTTTAGCACATACTTACTTGACTGGCTAAAATTTGCACCAGGATGTGTATTTTTTTGTTAAATGTTTCAAGTGCATGAGTTGGTGATGTGTCTAGCTTATTTTTGGTGAGATTCATTTCTTTGCAGAAAGCCTGTATGTGACCCAATTCTCCATTTTTAAACTTCACATCATTTCTTGGTTATTGATTCAATTTACTCATAACTACTTTTTGCTTTCCAAGCTATAGATTTGAGGTAAACAGAAAACCATTTTACACTGATAATTTAGATTACTTTAGGTTTTCATTCCCTTTCTGCATCCAAATGAACTGTCAGGTTGGAAACAATAGTTTTGTTTTGGTTTTTTTTTGAAAGCAGAAATTCAATCAACTGATCAGGTCAGTTTGCATTGATAAACTTGAAAGATGAAACTTTAGGTACACTGATTTCAGAATTAAACCCCTGCTTTCATAAAGCAATATCCACTTTAAACCATAATACAGGGTTTTGGTTTTTTTTTTTTTTTTTGTTTTCAGCATTTTCTGTTATTTTTCAAGGACTCTTTAGGGGTTTGTTTACTTTCAGTTGCAACACAGTAGCTACTCTAAAATAGTTGTTTTTGTAAATATGGTTGGTTCTCCCAGGTGTTTTTTTTTTGTGATGGAAAAATTTTGAGTGAAAATTCTTGATACTTAAAAATAGATTACTAGCTAAGAAAAATACTGAGCCCTTTTGCATCTCTCTGCTTTAACTGTCAAAACTTTATCTGTTAAATTTTGGGCTTAATGCTGGTCCCATAAATATTTTTTTTGCATAGATTGCAAAGTGTTAAGGAGGATTAAATAGGTTTTGCTTTTTACTGGCCAGGCCAAGCTTTACTTATGCGTTTGGCAGCTGCTTTGTCTCTCATTTCTATGCTCTTTACAATTTGTAGAGAACAGCAGAGTAGATTTAAAGAGATAGCTTATTAATAAACATAGGAAAACAAAAAGCTTTCTGGCAGCAGTTTAAACTTGCATAAGAATGGTGGTGGATGTTTTTTTTCTTTTTGAAAAACAACATTTTTAACAGGGGAAAATGAACTAAATTAAAAGAACACTTAAATTTAATATCTTTTGGGGAGACTGGAAAGGAGTTCACATAGGAATACCCAGTAATCTCAGACATCAAGCCCATCTTTTTAGTACAAACATGTTGTCTGTTAAACCTCTCTTGTGAACAATTAAATAGTTGCACTTATGCAATGAAAACATCACACACATACAATATTGTTAAAACGATGGCAGACTTTTTTCCATTTCTCATTTGCAAGGCGGATGTGTTTTATTTTAGTGCAGTTTGCCATAGATAATACGGTGATAAAGAGTGTTCTTGCACAGAGGTGGATTTGTTGATGATTAGGGAGAAGAAATAAGAAAGGAAAATGGAAAATTTCTGGATGTAGAAAAAGAACAAAACCTGTTAGTATCAGTTACATTAGGGATCTTGATTTCACAGAGTGGTGAAGCTCTGGGGAAATTGCAGTACTCTGACAGTTGTGCCTGGCAAGAAAAGATTTTAAAGTGTTAATAATAGTTTTAAGACTATTAGTAGTTTTACTTCTAAAAATAGCAGTCAAGGAAGCTGATAGCTCCTTAAATATGTTAGCTTTACATAATATTCTGTAACCTGATTAAAAATTATTCTTGATTTAGTGTATCAAGACAGTGTGTAACACCATGCTGCAGAACACAAGAAGGTTTGAGCTATTGTTCTTGCATTTTCCTTCAGGATTCTTGTGTTCTGCTTTAAATAGGTACCGTGAAGCTCAGCTCAGTTTGTAGGAACCCCAACAGTCCCATCAGTCTCACTTAGCATGTGAACTATATCAGTGTCAGAACTGTAAACCTGAGTTACAGGTACAAGTTGTACATAAATAGGTCAGCATATGGGGAACTTTCTTAGAGAAAGATATAGGACAATTTTTTGTTCCTGTCTTCTTTTAATGAAAGATACAATTTCTCTTCATTGCTGTGGTTGTGGTCTGTCTGTCCATCATTTCACACACACCCCCCACCCCCCCCGTATTTTGTGTATTTTGTACTTTGATATTTGGTTTGGTTTTTTTTGAAAGTGAGGTACAAAAAACCCCTCTGCCACTAGTGAAAAGCAGGATGTTTGTTCTCAGAGGCAGAAGCACACTGCTTGACTGTTGGAGTACAAAAGTTGCAGTGGTTTGCAAACGTGTCATCTTTTCTCTCATGTCATCTTTGTTCTTAATTCTGATTCTTATATTTCTTTGTTTCTCAATGCAAACTTTTAAGCTTCTTTTTACAGTCTGATTAAAAGCACACATACATTAATATGTGGTTTTCCACTGTCTTTAACGGGCTCTGGGACATAATTTGTGCACTAGGATTGAAGCAGGTAGCCTGTGTGCACACTAGGTATGTAGCAAAATGGTTGACATGAAGCTTTTTTAAGAAACTTTGTACCATTGACATGTTAGCTAGGGATGGACTAATGTAGCGAGTAGTCTAATGTGGCCTAACATCTTGCAAATTATTTTTTGCTGCTTGTAGCTCCTCAATGTCTCAAATACTCTAAATTAGTCTCAGACTCCTAAACCTGTTAAATCACTTGCTGGAAAATGTCACAGCCTGAAGTGCTGCTATGGTGTGTTTCTTATCTTCCTCTGTTCTGTGTGGTTTAGAGTAAGGCTGACATTAACAGGGAAGGCTTTATCTTCTTACTAGTGTCTGATACAGTGGATGCTGGGGATAAATGGCCGCAGATTTGAACAGAAGGTCCCAAACTGGACTGTTTTCCCTTTTTGCTTATTTCAGTTGCTCCATCTGGAACCTTGTCTAGTGTTTATGCTCAGACCATTGTTGCTGTAATACCACTGCTGGTAGTGAATTAACTATCAGTTCAAAATTCTCCGTATAAGAGAGTGTGATTAATTCCTGCCTAGATTTTTTTTGTTGTTCTCTGGGAAAACATGAAATAGGTTCTAAATTGCAGCTGATGTAAATGTCCAGGGAATAATGGAGCAGCTAACACTGCCAGCCTACACTCTGTGGGGATCACTTTGTGTTTGAGCTAAAGACTGCTATGTGATAGGATGCTAAAATATTTCTAGGTTGCATATCCATAAAGCTCTATTCCTAAATATACCCCCTTACACTATCTTTTTTCTCTAGAAAAAACAGCACCATTATACCAAAACACATCCACTCACCACCAGAGCCTTTACAAAACGTAGATTATTTTTTTCCCCCAAAAAAACCCAGACAACCCTTTAATTCCTAATATGTTACTTACAAGGTGTGAAAAGGTTCTTATTCATGTAACAGATGAAGTGATGATATTGGGACACTTTTCCAGATGGCAATTTTCTCTCTTTGCAAGAAACTTGGTTCAAGGAACGTGGGGAGTGAGGAGAAATGAAATAGGTTGGAGTATTTGTGAGCTGTATATGCTTGTGTGTATGTGTGGTTGTTCTCTCTCTTCCCATGTCAGGCATTCAGTGGGTAAGGAAGCATGACAGAGATGTGTTAAATGTCAGTCATCCCCAGAGCCTCCAACAATGAACAAGGATTAAACAAGAAGCTGTGGAAGAGGAAAAGAAATCCTTGTGCAGGTTTTAATAATTCATAAACGTTGCATCTATTTTACTATTCTCTGCATTTATAAACAAGGCCCAAACTATGCCTGCAAGCATAACTTTCCTTTTGCAGTAGAAAGGATTGAATTCATTATGGCTAAATTCTGGTTATATCATTCATTTATTTATTTCTTTTTTGGATGATGGCTATCTTGCATTTATGGATGGACCAAACAGAATCTTATGTCCAAACCATTCTAAATGTAAAGGCTTTCATAAAATTAAAAAACGGGTAGACTCTACCTTGAACCCCAAATGATGACAATTTGTGAACCTTCAGTATTCTGTAACTTTGCAAATCTTGGTTTTAATATATAGAACAAACAATTACTTATCAGTAAACTCAGCAGTGTCCAATGTACTTCTAAGACAATGCCCAGCATGAAAAAGATTAGGATAAATTTTTTGAGGTAAATGGGATTACAGTGACATTGGAAAAGTATGAAAGGAGGATTAGTTCTCTCTCTTTTCATACGATACAACACAAATGTCTCTTACTTTTGGATCTGGAACACAGAGGTCTTAGTTTTGGCAGTATTTTCAGTCTTAATGGCAAACATCTTTCCAATGCTGTTGATGCTCCCCATTAGAACTCCAGGTAACTGCTGACTTGAGTAATTGGACTGAATTGAATCCTATTCATGTACTGATTCAGCAGCTGAGAGTGCAAGAAGTGTCAGTAAAGGTAATTGAGTAAAGGCAAGCCTAACGATTGTGTAGAACAGTGCCGCCTTCTCTGAGTTCCAGAGACACAACTGTATCACCTGAGCTCTGACTTTGCAGATCCACGGCAAAGCCTGTCCCTTTGCCCATTTGAATCCTTTTGTTTGTCTAGTGCCCTCCTTCCCTGCAGTGCAGGTAACAGCAAGGGCCAAGCCTTTTAAAGTTATGTCTTTAATTTCAATAATGTAGTAACAGAAGTGGGCCACCATCCAACCTAACAATTGGGAGTGTGTTCAGGTTACAGTGCTGGGTGCATAGCTCTTTGTTGGAGCTGCTCATTCAGGCTCGCACCATTTTCTTGGGTTTTTTTAGGCTATGGATCTAGACCCTGGCTGTCACCTTTCTGAGCATAGTGTCCTGAAATGGAAGGATGCCAATGCTAGTTGTCTATCTAGCTGTCTATCAGGATTTTTTTATCTTGTCAGTCTTTTAAACCTAGCTCTTAATTAGGAGTTTAAAAATAATACTGTTGCTGTTTGACATTTAACTGCTACTGTCGTGTGGATCATGAACTCACTTTTAACTGCTCAGCAGTGGAAACTCCTTGCAAAGTAAACCAGCTTTGATGAGCTGGGATTCATGACCAGGAATGTTCCAGCCTGTCTGTGTAGCTGCCCCCTTATCAAAAGATTTCTCTGAAACCTTAAGGTAAATGCCACAGTTTGGGGTAGCGTAGCACCTTTATATTTTAAATGTGATTTGAATAAATGGCTTTAAGATGAGCAATAATTTGTAGTTCCATTACTATAGGTTAGTGGGACAAATGTCTTCAGTTGTCAAGTTCATTCAGGGCCTTGAAAAACAGATCTTGTTTCAGTGTGTAAAAAGGGATTAAGCACAACACATCTCAAATCCTGTAGTAAAACTTCTAAACTAGCCAAGAGAAATCACTTGAATCACTTGCTCTGAGGATGTTTCTACCTTGCTACTTGACTGACCTAACTGAGATCTAAAATCTGATTGTATGAAAAGTATGAAAATAGTACTTTGTTTTCCATCTCGGTTGTAGACGCTGGCTTAGAAGGCTCGTTACCCAGAATAAGTACAATGAAATTTGATGATATTCTTAAGAAAAAAGCAGACAGCATTCCCTGGGCAGAGTTGGAAAAGTAGTAAGGAGGTGCTCTTTGGTCCTTCTCCCTTCCCTCATCTTCTGAAAACCAAATAAATGTTGAACAACTGAGTAGAAATGAAGACAAAACTCTGTATTGCTACTACTGTTTCTGACAATTGACCAGCAAAAGGTTAAAAAACTACGGGGGACTATTGTTTCAGTCTTCATGCCCTCTCCCTGGAAAGTTGTCCCCTCTGCAGCAAAAAACACTTCAACAGCTGTCTACACTCTGGCGACTCTCATCTGACCTGTGTTGATGGTAGTGCTGGATGGTCCCTGTTCCTCCTCTGACAGGTCATTCAGCTCTTGCTCCCTTGCTTACGCTAAGTAGACAAAAGGATTTAGAATTTTGTTTTGCTGTGCTTGTGTGGTGAGTAATGTTGTTTGAACCATCTTTTTTGTGACTGAATTCTGGTTTGGCCAAAGCAGCTCCCTGCAAGGTCTAGTAAATGCTTGTGTTGGCAGAACATTGCAGGGTGCTCTATGCAGAGATGACAAAGAGCTGGTGTTTTTTTGCTGGGGGAGCAAACAGATCATACTAAACCACCAAGTATTAATGCTGTGTTTTAAAATTGGTAATTAATGTGCAACAAAGATACAAGGCTACATCTGAAAGACCTTAATACATAATATATTTTAAAAAAATGCTTTTCTTTTTCCAAAATGTTGCACCTTTTGTTTTGTTAAGGTCTGGTGGAACAAAAATCTGCTTAAGAGTTCCTACAAGATAAATTGTGCTACTACTTCTTTACATTTATATTCCCCTTAGGCAAGCAGGATGGTCTCCTCATAATGTTGCCTTGGTACTACCAGATGAAGTTTTCCAATCTCATCTCTTCGATTTATTTTCATTGCACTTGCTTGTGGTAGACCTTCACGCACTGAGATCTTGTTGTTAAAGGTGGTGTACAAATAAAAATAAAGCTCAGAAACTGTCTCAAAAAAGATTCCCTGAAGGAGAATTAAGAATCCCAAAGTTACATTAAATGCTTGAGCTCACTTCCTCATGGTACGTGATGGTCAGGGAACAAGAAAATATAGTGCTAAAATAGCAGCTGTGGTCATAGTGAAAAAGTTGATTTTTCATTTTGTTTTGTTTCCATTTGGATCTGAATTAACTTTCTGTTTTTGATTGTGTTTTGGAAATGTGAAGAAAATCTTGAAAGGAGATACTGAGGAAATGGTAACTGTTTTCCATTCTTCTAATGTCTTTTCTTTGTCTTGTGTCCACCCTGCACTCCTTGGCAAGATCCCCACTTTGTTGAATCATTTTTGCAAATGCGCTATTTTTTTTTCCCCCATGCACATAAAGTCAAAGACTTTGGAAAGAGTATGGAATTGTATTTAGAGATGGATAATGATTCATTGATAAGTAATTGTTGTCAAGACTGTGGGGTCTGATTCAAGTCACTGTTAATTTAACGTAGTTCAAGAGGGAATGGATATTTTTTATTCACATATATTTAATAAAATGGTCCCTGGGGAGAAACAGAGGGGAATTGAGAAGTGAGGATCAGCTAAGAAGATGCAAGGTTTTGAAGTGACAGTGTTATTTTGTTACTGGGAATATTAGTCTTTCTCATACTTTTTTTTTTCTTACAAATACAAATAAAAAGCATCTCAGAAAGGTTGATCAAAGGCTACTCATCCAGTTAAGCTGTTTAAAGTTCATTTAGGTCCTATTGGTGAGATATTTCCAAACATCACTGATATGGTGATTTTTCAGTTGAAAACAGTTGTAAATCCCAATTTCCTGCTTTGACTTTTTTTCCATGGCTTTTCACTCTTACTCCTTATTGTGATACTTATTCCCAGTTTGTCTTCTGCCCCTCACTGCCTGAAAGGTCTTTGGAAGAACACAAACCCAAGAATGCAAGGTGATAGATACATACTGCTAACTGCTGTCTTGTTTAGGTAAGGGCAGCTTTCTACATATTGAGGAAGTTCAACACTAGGAAGTGATGCTGTTTGGATCTCTTATGATTCTAGAAGTATCACAGTATCTCCAAATATTCCTATACTTTGAAACCATTTGCAAAAAAGAAAAAGTGGAGAACTCTCTATAGGAGTTTTCAATTGGCAAGAATGTCTCAATTGCTTTCCCCCTCTCTCTCTTCCCACAGTGTATGGATCCTTTACCCCAGCACTGTTCGTCCCCTACCCCATCCCCTTCAGACCCCACAAATAGTATGGCTCTAAGCTGCTGCAAGCGTTTTTGGGGAAAGGAGAGAAGAAACAATGTTGGAGGGTGGGTGTGAAGGTTCAGCAAGCTTTCAGCTCATCTGTCTCCTTCCACTGCCAGAGTAAGAGAGTTATGCAGATCAAGCTGCTCAGACTCTGGGAAGATGAACAGGACTGGGAGGAGGAGTGGAGTGAGACTGGGCTGGACCACCCAGGCCAGCACAAAGCAGGGCACAATAACACTATTCTGGCTGGCTGGTAGCAGGAGTGTCAGTCAGAATCACGATGCTGCCATGGTACCTGTAAGTCACCCCATTAATAATGTTCAGCACCTCATCAAATCAGCTTTATGAAATGTAACATTTCTGGTTGCACACTCATACAGGTGGTGTTCTTGTGCTGGAGAGTACATTATGGGAATTTCATAGCTCCCCAATATGCTTCATTGTAGAAATAGGTGTTTGGCAGGGATCACAGCATTGGGATTTATATATATAAAAAGGATTTGATATATTACTTTGTGAATCTGATCCTGAGAGTGAGGGATTGATTGCATTGGTTACAACTAGGCCTGGTGAAAGGTTTGCTCCTCCTGTACTTCTGTAAGTCAACTTAGTATCTTGCTGTAGTAGCTCCATTGCTATACCTCAGGTAGAAGGGGTTTGACAGTTGTGCTGAATTGCATGACTGCCAAGTGGCTTTGGCCAAATGTCCACTAAGCACTAGGACAAAATTGTCAAACTTGGTCTTGCTTTTATGGTCTACTCTAATTTGTGGGTCCAGCTCAAAACTCAGCAGTACAAAATTGTGCAGCAGGTCACGAAGGCACTCATTTTTCTTTAGAAAGTGCTTACTGGCAAAGAATTGTCCATGTTGAATGGCCAGCTTGAGACGGTCCCTGCACTGTCTGATACTTGGGTAAACTTCCACCGGCTTGTGCTACCTGCGTGTCAATCTTGAACTAAATTATTGCTTTTCCTTGGAACCTGTCAAATTGATTTTGCTATCTAGTATTGCATACCGATCTTTATATAAAGGGAAACTATTCTCCTCCTCCTGAAATGGCAGAAGGAAATTTGGAATCAGTATGCTAGCTTAAATCTAAGAATTTTAATGGGTATGAAACTGCAGGCAAAAGGATTTGACAAGATTACCTCCTCAATGAAGAAAAAAGAAGATTGAGAGAGCTGTGGGTGCCTTTCTTCTGTGGATATCCAGTCTTGTGCTTTCAGATAAATTTTTCCTGGGATCTTAATGTTTAGTTCAGAGTTCAGTTTTGTAACTTGCAACATGTCTTATTAAAATATCTATTGTGCCTTTATGAATATTTAAAAACAAGCACTTAGTAAAGATTTCATAATAGCCTTTAGTAAGCTTTTATGAACCATTAACAATGGTATGATGAACTAATACGTGTGGTTTCTATGCGGAGCCAAAGAATGGAAGATGGGAGGGTGCAGAATTCTTGTAGGATAAGAAAACAATTAATCGATTATTAATCGCCAGTAGAATTGTAATGTCTGCTTCAGCTCAACTTGATTTAGATTACCATGTAAACTGGGGAGGGAGGACCCACCCAGTAAACTCTTGCTGCTTAGCCCATGGGAACAAAATTGGACCTTTGGGTATTTTTAGGACAAACGTTAGCATTAGCATTATTAGTTGGCTGTGAACACAGTCCCATGGAGGTCTACTGACGCACTGACTCACAGGTGGACAGACAGATCCTCCTTGCCTGGCTGGAGTCCTGCTTTTGTGTAGTAAGGTGTAGAATTAGAAGGAAGGTGACAGAAAGTGGTTTATTACACCTCCTGCAGAGGAACATGGGAATAGGAACAAAGATTTTTAGTGTAATCTAGGACCAAAACTGGGATGATGTTATTTTAATGCTTAACAAATAGATTCTCACAGATTTGGGTCAGGAAGAAATACACATGAACTGAACCATATATCCACACTTTACAGTCTGGGTGCAATGTGTAGTCTATTTTCTGTATTAAAAGGGAAGAGTGTTTTGGCAATTACTTTAAAGCAGTCTATGTAGAAATATTTGTGTTTGTACAAAGGAGCAGATCTATTTCTAAAATTGCTGAGTCCATGGATGACAAAGGTGACACATCTTACCTGTAGAATATTTGGCTATGTGATTTGTATCTTTAAACAAATCATAGGCCCTGATTAATGTTTAATTTGTTAACAATTCCTAAGGACATTTAAAAAATAATCTTTAATGTTTTTTGTTCTTCCAAATAATTTTCTGGTAAAGCTTTTTTTGGGTTAGTTTTTTGTTCCTTGAAGCAATCCAGTTGAAGTTTGTATTTAGGGCTCATTCTTTGTGAATATGTTGTGGAAGGTGAAACTCTCCTCTGAAAAACAAATTAACTGGGATAGACTTGTAAGTCTTCCAGAAAGTCCATCTGCATCATTATTATTACAATGCAAGGAAAAAACCAAGATATGCAACACTGGATACCTACATTAGATCATACTTTCACAGCCAATGGGAATTTCAGACTATTTAATATATGTTCTTTTACAAGCTCATGTAAGTACTTTTTTTTTTTTTTTCTTCTTCTCCCGTTCCATCTTTGCTTTTTTTGACTTCGGGAACAAGATGTCTAGCATCAAAGCTGTGAAGAAGACAAGTGTGGGCAAGATTGTCCCTTGTTCTGAAAAAAATTGTTGTGTGTGTTTACTGTCCCTTTCCATCACGTTAGGCACTTCACATGGTCACAAACCAGTGACTGACAGTTGAACATAGAAAAGAAAATAATAGGCAATCAGCATCAGACAGTTTTTCTTCAGATGGTTGTAACGGGGAGCTCTTAGCTTCCTCACTGAGGGAGATGGAGCTACACATGCAGCTGGTGGGTAGCAATGTGGAGGGAGGGAGAGTGGAAAGAGGTAATGGAGGGAAAAGAAATCTTACCTTGGCTTCACCAGTGGCAACATGAGCATATGCAATTATAAGATAGCTGGCAGATGACAGAGTTAGTTAATGTAACAAGCCCTGTAAAGCATTTAGCCACATTCTAGTGTTTAATCAGCTGTGTAAAGTGCAATATCTATCTTTCAATTTTATGCCATTAAGGGAGACAAGATTTTGATTAGGTACTTAATCTGGGCAAGAGGAAAACAGGCCCAGAGCAAGCCCACAACAGGCAGCAGAAGGGACATTCGACGAAGGATTCGATAAAGGAGAAAGACAGAAATTTAACATAAAAGAGAATTAGTGCAGCTCCTTTCAATTTAGTGCACAGATTTTTATGGACTAATCAATTAGAGGCTGTGGCTGTGCTGCTGGGAAGTGGTGCCGTGTTAGAGGCTTTGCCATATTAATTCTGTTCATTACACTGAGGTCAGATGGAGTGCTTTGGAGAAGCCCCTGCTGCTGAGCAGGTCATGTCGGGGGTGTTGTCGCTTTGTTCAAAGGGGTAAATGGGTAAAGCGAGCATTGAAGTTGTGGGGGCAGTTGTTTGTATAGCAGCTTCCTCTGTGTGAGCACGTGCAGGCTCTTTTGCTTTCTCTTTCTTGCTTGCTTTCTCCCAGTCTTTCCTTTGAAAGCTGGTTTCTTGATATTTTCTTCTACTGAGGAAACAGTCTTCCTGGAAACAAAATGAGATCCAGTGGTAGGATGCTAGATAGAGCATTGAAAGGTATGGATGCAGTCTGGAGGTCTACTTAAGACTTCCTGTTGACCTTCAATGAATTGTCCTAGTTGCTAACTTGAATATTACCTCATGTAAAAGCAATGACATTAACTACCTTGCCCTGTGGAGATGAGAAATGAAAGCACTTGTGAGTTATAGGTCACTCAGAGCTGTCTACCCATTCTTCCATCCAAATAAGATGCTTTCAGGTGCGTTGGAGACCATTGCTATATATTGCAGACTATATCTCATGTGATGTCTATGGCTGGGCATCTGTGGAAGTCATAATATATGAGAGAGTTCGAAGTATTTGAGGCATCTGCCATGCTTGTACTTAGGTCAGGATAGTAACAGCGTGGGCTGCTGTGAAAAGGGGCCTACTGTCAGAGTGGGATCTTGCATGGGAAAAGACTTGACTCCTCTCCGAGGAGGGTGCTGAACCTGTTTGGGGTAGGGATGGCAGAGATTCATTTTTCCAGGAGAGCAGCGTGCAGAGCTTCAAGGAGTGCTGCGTCCTAAACCCTTAGTATGAAAGAGGTGAAAAGGAACCTTCAGGAGGTGAACTGATGAGAATGCTCTGGCCAGGAGAGAAGACAGCTTTCAGATTCTTTAAAGTGTCAAAAGGTCTGACTGCTCTAACTGCAGTGAGGGACATTTCCAGGCACTTCAGTTGGGAAGGGTGCTTGGGCAAGCACCATAAGAAGGGTACAGATTTTGGGGAAGCACTTGGATATCTCTGGGGTCTGGAATATCTGTAGTGATTTAAGACTTGAACTGTGATAGCTTTAAACAAATCCTAAAAAAAGAGTATTTGTCTCCTAGAAGCATGGGAAAAGCAAAATGAGTCAATTAAAGCAATGAGGAGATCTGGCACTGGGTCAGCTCTAACTTTCTTCTAGGGGTTTCCCAGTAAAGACCTAGGGAGAAGTTTCCATCACGTAATATAGTGGAGAAATTGAGGAAGAGTGTTTTTGGACTGAGAATGTGTAATATGACTCCTCCCACCATTTGGTAGTGCTTACATGTTTTCTTCTCAGCCTGCCCTTTACCAGGTAAGAGTGGTCAATTCATAATCCAGCCTGTGTCGCTTGCAGATCTTATATTTTGGTTGTGACCCATGAGCCGTTCAGAGAACAAGACGTTCTCTTTTCTCAGTTCTATTGGATCGCAGTATTTAGGATTTTATGTACTCCACAGTGTATATATATGGTCCTGATGAAGCTGGAGGACAGAAAATATCTTAGGAAAACCCCTTTTTTTTGCCAGCTGTGTCTCGTTTGTGGAGTAGCCTCTAGGACTTGCACCATAGTGTGCTTTGTGCATTGATTTCAGACCTGAGTAAGCCTGAAAAGATGAAGGGAGAAGAGACTGCAGATGTGAAAGTTAGAAGGGAATCTTGCCTGTTCAGTTCAATGCAGATTTTAAAAACAGTTCATTTCTTCCTCGAGTGTTTTTCTTCTCAGCACTGTTACTTTACCTTTCAGAAAGTAATGCATGCTCTGGGGGCACTCCCTTCTCCTACGGCAG
Organism: Microhierax caerulescens; assembly: GCA_035590215.1. Classification (NCBI taxonomy): domain Eukaryota; kingdom Metazoa; phylum Chordata; class Aves; order Falconiformes; family Falconidae; genus Microhierax; species Microhierax caerulescens. The sequence goes on from JAVJGJ010000002.1 coordinate 4,212,298, forward strand.
CCTCTGAGTCTGACCTACCACGTTGTGAACTCAGTATAATGCTCCCTGTTTCAAGTGGAAATTTGTCAGTCATTCTGGGTGTACGTATGTAAAACAGTGGAAATCTTGTATATATGAACTGATAAATCCATGGTCTCTAAAAGAGCTTAAAATAGAATTAACACTTAACTTCCCCCATCTTTGGTGTGATATGTGAGTTGGGACTGGTTTTGTCACCTTCCCTCTAGTCTCTGTCTGCACTAGGTTATGTTGGGCTTCTGATAGTTCCCTCTAATTCTATTAAACCACAGAATTACTTTTGTTGTTCTAAATACAGTGGCTCCTTCAAATCTTTGTCTCCTGAGGATGATGTGACGGAGCATATTAGTTTATGGTAAGCTGCAGAAAACTTGAACTCCCTGACTGTTCAATTCATGCAGAGTTATGACAGGTTATGCCTGCAGGCTACAAGTTAGGGAAATTATTTTCTGTTCAAACATTTCATTTCTCTGCAACTCTATAATTCTGTTTCTCTTCTTTTCTTTTTTTGTCTCCTTGCAAGGGAAGTACTGTGATATAAAACACTTTGGCTCTGGCTGCTTCTTCCCCCATCTACATATGGGACTAGGAAAATGAGATGCATTTTTTTCTTTAATCATATAGCCATCTTGTTTGCTAACCAAAATCATTTTATGGAAGTCACAGCTGAAAGCATAAAATGCAAAGGGAAAAGAGCATGTTTTTAAAATCTCATTAAGTCTGTAAAAACGTGACATTTGGAAAATACTGCTGAAGACCAATGTGAAATGGGATAAATGAGGGTGAATTCCAGATTATCAAGAGCCCTCAGCTAAGATTTGGTCTTGTATAGCTGGAGCTGATAGTTGTTTTTTCATGGAGTATGGTAGGAGTAAGGTCACAGTTTATTTAAAAAAAAAAAAAAAAAAAAAAAGGGAGGGGGGAAGAAGAGAAAAAAGGAAAAAAAAGAAGAGAACCTTTCTAGACTGTCGCTTTAGAATAAAACTGCACAGATGAGGCATCTCTACCTGCTTGCACTTGTTTTTCTGTTGACAGATATTTAGCTCTTCCAAAACTTTGTGCAAGGATTTTCAGTTGCATGTAAAACTCTGCTTTTGGACCAGCAGCCCAAATATAGTGACCATGCACTGGGGTTGTTTCTCTGACAGAGGAGCTATAAGTTGGAAGGTAATGCTGTCCTGGGAATAAGGGACAACTTGAAACAAAAGCACAATTACCTGGTATAAGGCTCTAAGCATCCCATCATGGTCATAACTTTTTTTTGTCCTTGAGGAGCTGCAGGTTTCCTGGTTTATCCTCTTTGTGTCCCTGAACTAAGCTAGGATCTGATTTGAACTGGGATATAAATGTACTTCAGGCAGAAAAATCCCTGTTGGCAGTTCCCATAAAACAATAAAATCATGTCAAATTTGACTAATTCCTGGGATGCATTGCCAGCAGAAAGCTGACAGTCTGAATTTGTCATCACTGGAGGGAAAAGTGTGTGTTTCTTTGTGTCTACACACAGGAGTGGGGAATGGACTGGGGGAGAATAAGGCAACTATTAACAAAATGGAGATGGCATGGTGCTCCATTAATGTTATTAATAGCCCTATCAGATTTTATTGAAAAGATGCTCTCGGTATCTGAATTTGCCCCTATTTCAACCCATTTATTAAAGCTGAAATAGCTGGAGTCACTTCAGACCATATTTATTATTATTATTTGCTGAATGAATGCTGTGATTATGGGTCCCATGGGAATTAGAAGAGATAAAGTGTCATCTTTCAGTCTCTTCTCACCTTCCCCAGGGAGCAGTGGAGAGAATGTCTTCCTCTCTGTCTTTTTCTATTAGACTTCTCTCTAATTTCTATTAATAGGGTTCTGAGACCTGCTGTAACACTTGAAAATTTATCTCTTACATTTGGAATGGTGATATTTAACAATAATGGTATGCTCAGAGGAGTATTTTTCTTTTATGCTTCCTCCTGTGCCTTCGTGAGTTGGCCATTGATTCCTAGAATTTTACTGACAGTCCAGGGATCTTTCTAGACATCTCCAAAATATCCTGTGGGTTCATTCTTGCTAAGTTTTAATTGAAGATGAAAAGTTATTTCTGTTTTTAGATGTAAAACTATGTTAGATACGGGGAAAATAAGGGTGGAGGGAAGGTCCCTGGCCAGTATAGGTTACCCGTGAGGTCATCCAGTTGTGTGGGTCCCCCTCTGTGGTATTAAGCTTGAGATAATTCATGCTCAAACCTGGCTCTTGACCATATGGTGTTAGGTATGGAAATTATATCACTGTGAAAAACAGTTGGAATTGGTCTGAGATGAGGTCACCCTTTGTAAAAGCAAAGGATATGGATGATGCCGAGTGAAATGATGACTGTGTTGGGGTCTGTACTGTGCTGGTCCTGTAAGAACCCTAGGTGTAGCACTAATGCAACTGGGGCAGCAAGCAGTGCTGTGAGAGGGGCAAGAGAGATGATGAATGATGGCAGATTGCTTCTTGAGGGGAAACTGGGGTAGGAAAGGCCTGTTGTCCTTTTCCATGAAGAAAATAAGTGAGTTTCCTTGAAGGATGAGGCTTCAATCCTTTCACTTAAATTGTGGCAACCATTTGTGAATGTTAAGAGCCTTCAGATCTATTTATTTTATTCTTTTTTTCATGGACATTTGAACTTCTTTGTTTTCTTAAGAGAAAGAAAGAAGGGAGACACTTCTCCCAAGTTATCAAGAAAAGACGATTTGTTCATTGACTAGCTGGCTGGAAGCTGTTCTGGCCCTTTTTTGAGAAGCTGCAAATTTCCTTTATTTTTTTATATACATCACCCAAACCTGTTAGCATGCCCCTCTCCTGAGACTGTTTATACCTTGGCTTATGCAAATACCTCCCAGCATTTGCATATACAAATTATTGTGTCAACACGTAAATACTGGAAATGTGGAAAAAAGACAGCTGAGTATATACAGATATACAAATACATATACAAACAGCTACTTTCATGCACAGATAAGTCTACCCCTTGCAAACAGCTGCTTTCACTGATGTGTAGCTATTCTTTCTTTCAAGGGACTCCACCAATTTTGGCTCTGAGACAGAGGGTGGTAAATTACTAATTCTCTGATTCTTCTCAAAGTATCCATATGTTTGAGGTGCACGTTAGAGCTAGGCTCAAGCAGCAATCACATGAAACCAACTGAAGGATTCGTGAACAAAGCTGTTCTGATGGTGATTTAATGATAATGGAGTGATTGCAGTGCAGTGTTCTGGGGTGGACTGACTCCTCTGAACCACATCTGTTCCCTCATTCACTATTGTAAAAATAGTATAAAAACAAGAGGCATTTGGTCTTAATCCAAAAGTGCATGTGTTACGCTTGTGACTTGTTTGGGCATCTTGAGGTCAAGGTTGACTCTGCAAGAAAACAGCACTGAAAATGAAGTTTGTGTTTTGCTTCATTACTCTATCTGCCTTTGTATTTTCCACTCCCTGAAATCTCTCTTCTTCTATTAGAAGACAGTTTAAATTTCACCATCAAAGATGAAGAAAAACAACCACTGTGTAAACAGAGTGAACAACAATAAGGAAAACAAACATATATTAGGAGCCTGGAAACGTATTTTCCTGCCTTCCTGTGCAGGAACAATACCAAAAAGAATAAGAACAGCAACCTTATGCCAAAGCAGGGTTGAAAAACAAGTGTATAGTCAACTGGATGTCCTGAGAACATGTCAACTACTTAACCTAGCAGAGAAAACTGCACTGAAACAAGGGACAGCACAGAGAAAACCTTAGAACAACATCTTATTTTGTCCTACTACAAGAAAAAGATTGTCTCCTCCTCAATCTGAAGTTTCTTGTCCTCAGCACTTTTGCTGTTTACAGAAATGTTTCATGCCTAGAAAGTAGAGATTTTTTTTCAGAAATTCTTTCCCGAAGGCACTAGTGATGTTGGATACTTAGCTGGTACATCTTCTTGAGGCCTGCTTTTCTCAAAGTCATCTGGTGTGATAGGGTGAGGGAAAGATCTTTAAATGTACTGCCTCCCCCCTGCCCCCCTTGGTTCCTTGGTTTGATTAAGTTTTGGCATTACATTTGTTGCATGAAAGACAGGAACTCCTCTGATTATTTGGATCGTAGAGTCAGGTAAATCAAAGGAACAGATCAAAAGAAGAGGAAATATTAATGAAAATCTATATTCTTTGGTCAGCATTTTTAATAGCTCTTGTAGAAAATCAAAAAGAAGAATCAGCTGTACCTAGGAAACTTGTCTGATAAGGATGATATAATGCAGTGCATTAATGCAAACTTCAGTGCTACATACAGCTGGAAACAAAACCGAAAAATGATGTTCTAAATAATAAAGCAATATTTGACTGTTTAAAAGCCTCACAGTATGAAATTTGTCAAAATTTGACTCTTATGATTGGCCTGGGGAGGCAAAGCATAGTAATAAAGCCCAAATCTGAGAGGCTGGTGCTCTTGCATCAGAAATGTAAGTGGAAGAATTAATCACTCCACTTGCATTTCCACTAGACAGCTGCTGAGTGGAATATGGGGAAAGTGGGTTTTAATTTTTGGATTCTTTTGGCTTCTTTGCTTTAAACTGTGTCTGATATTACATAGCTAAATAGAGAACTGGGATCAACAGTGCTGGGTAGATTAGACTGCAAAAGTTTATCTGGAAAAGATTGTTTAGCATAAACTAAGATCCTTTATGTGATTTGACTTGGAGCTTTTTGCACTAGGTGGAGTTCCTCATCTTGAGGTCTGTCACAAGTGGAGTGCACTACGCAAACAGAATCTGTAGGTGAAAAATGAGTTATCGGCAAGCTTCACATCTTGGGAGAAGTCAGCATCAGCTCTGCATCCCTCTTCCAAAAACTGTAAGTGGAACAGGCACTGTTTGTCCATGCCAGGCTAAAGGAATCAGTTGTGTGGAAATGTAAACCTGAGTATCATGACACTGACTTAAGCGTAATGTAATTTGAGCATCATTCATTTGGTTTCAGTTTGGAGGTGTCCTCAGTCTGTATTTGCATCTTCTGTGCATAGCTAGGAATGTCTAGGACCCTTTAAAATGAACACATTTTCTCATGTCACTGAGTTTAGATGGGGTGTGTTTTAGGCATCAATTGGAAGCATTGAGGAAGATATCCTACAGGAAAAGTTGCTGCAGTCTAAATATTCTGATGCCAAGTACTATCCCTACCTGTGTTACTGTGAGGAGACAGGTGGGAATGAGAGGCTGCGAGCCCTTCTTCACGGCCTCTGAAAAGTCCTCTCCTTAAACAGTTTGTAACCAAAGGTGAAGAGGCAGCAAAAACCCTTCAGAAGAGAACTGAAATGTTAGTACATGTGCTTAAGCACTGCTTTGAAAAGATTCATAAGAGATATTTGGACCTAGAAGATAACCTTCAATCTTGAAGAAGAATCTCAGTTCCTTCCCATCATTCGCCTTTCTTTTTGAGCTCCATTTTAATGGAGCTTTTCATAGGGTAGTTTTTGGATGGTATTTCAGTTAGAGACCGAACTGTAAAATATCTTCAGCAATAATATGTGGAATCTGGATAATCTAGGACCTTGGAGCATAGGATTGTGAAAGCATGTTTCCAAAACAGTGGGTTTTGAGTGAATGGTTTAATGGAACATACTTAAAAAGAAAAAAAAAAACAACCAAGCCCACCAGCTATCTTCTGGTGTCATTGTCCCATTCCAGTCTTCAAGCCTTTTTTTCTTCTTCTTTTTTTTTCCTTTTTTTTTTTTTTTTCTGCTTCCACATATAAGATCCATGTTGTCTCTTTCTTGTTTACCAGGGATTTGCCCAGATTGTGGCGGGCTGCTGGCCCTTGGTATAGGCTCTT
>JAVJGJ010000002.1:4218264-4245586 GCA_035590215.1 Microhierax caerulescens
AGTTAAGCACAAAACAGTTCCTCAACATCAAACAAAAACCGGGAAGCCCATTAACCCTGCCTTTGATTTTTTTTTCCTTTTTTTTTTTTTTTTCTCCTTCTACAACTGCAAGAACTGGAAAACTTAAAAAAAAGCTGGAGTGATGAGCTCATGTGACTGTCAGCACTGTGGTCCCAAGCACAGACCTATTTTGCTTTTATGAGGCAAAGCTGGACTGAAGCAACAGCAACAAAAATGAAACAGAAAAATGCTTTAATTTTCCCCCAAGGCCCTGGACTGCATAGGCTGGGTTAGACAGTGTTGTTACTTGTTAACTTCTACAACAGCACTGAATTCATTGTTGAGAGCAGCTTCCAACCTGCTGGAACTGACTTATCCTTGTTTTCCTACAAATTTGATAACTTCTGGCTGAAGGGCAAGGTGTTTGACTGGTGGTTGCAAAAACTGCATTTGCCCCTGCTAGTGCTCTGATTTGGGATAACAACCAGGATTATATGTGCTTTTATCCTCATAGTTGCACTTGTTTAAAAACTGCTAGTGCAATTTTTAATGCAGCAAGGGAAAAAGATATTTGTAGCAATAGTATTTCTACTGGATCTATGCAGAGTGCTGCAGGAATAGAAAATGAGAGTGTTAAAAGATTGAACTCGCAGTGGGGCTGCAGGATCCACCCTTCTGCAAGAGCCAATTTAAACATTTTTATGGGGCAGAGAGTCTTTCTCCAATTTTGGTTTAAAACAGTGATCAGACGTGGAGGTGCTAGAAATCTCAGAGTATTTCCGTGCCAGCTCTGCAGCTGTTAAAGGACACAGACTTGGGATAGGGTTCGAATAAACATCCAAGGTTTTTTTCTCTTGAATGTTTAAATGAATGAAAGCTGAGCTCCTAACCTTCTGAGATTTCCAACTTATTAAACTGAGGAAATGCAATAGAGTGCGCCACTCAATGTTTTCCAGTGTTTTGCCTCCCAAACTTCCCTGAATTATCATGTCTCCTTCCAAGCTCTGCTGTGTGATCCTGCCTTCCTATTACCATTGGAGACAAACTGGAGAAAGAAACTTACTTCATAAGTGAGCCCAATATTAAACATATAAATAATGCATCCTTCAGCGTTATTTATAATGCAGTAGCATCACTGTGCTATATATCACTTGCAATTTCACATTGCCTCTTTTTAACTGCTTTCCTGCCAGGCACAGCCTTCAGTAAGTTCTAAAGCAACATCAGCTGCTTGTTTGATTTTTTTTCTTTTTTCTTCTTCCCTTTCTGGTATAACTACTAGCTATACTGAGAACTTTTCATACACAAAGCATAGACAAGGTTTAAATTATAATACCAATGAGTACCATACTATTAATAATACAATATATATTACAATACCAATTGGATCTGAAAGTGAAAAATTTTCTGTCTAGGAAAAATGACCAGTATGACTATAACAGGAGGAGATAACTGTTTTAGGCTTTCTTTTCAGTGTTAATGCTGTGCTCAGAGAGTGACTTTTACGTTATTTCAGAATGATAGTATCAGAATATACTATTCTGCTGGTCAATTGCCCCATGTAGACCAGTCTGGGATTTTTTTATTTTTTTTTAAGAATGCTTTTGTGTCGTGTTCTCCCCCCCATCTGGATTAACAATACTGAGGTTTATCTTTGTGAGATCAAATGAAAGCTGTATTTGAATGTTCCATTTGTTTCTTAACGAGTAGTGTCAGGCTGTGCCCTATGCTTAACAAAAGCATATGTGCAGATATTATTCTGTTATGATTACAGTACAATTATATCATGTCTGTAATAGATTACTGCATCTGGCCTTTTCTTGGTTTAGGAAATCAAGGAGATTAGTTGATAACTTCTGAGAATGCAACTAAATAATTAAAAAAAAAAATTAAAAAATATCCTTTCTGTGTTAGCCAAATTCCTCTACAGTCAGGTTTGGGAGAACAGTTCTTTTGGGCTCTGGATAGATTTTTTTTTTTTTTTTTCTGGTGTGTGAAGACAACACTTTTAATTATTCTGCTGTTCCTAACCCTGTTTTTATTTTAAAACAAAACAAAGAAACAAAAAGACAATGAAATAGGAAGTTAAAAAAGTTTCAGCTGGGAAGTGAAGTACTTCAATTCATATGTGCCAATGTGCTACTCTACAGTAATTTGATGTTTCACTATTACCTCTGTGTGCGGCACCTTCTTGCTCCATTTTACCCTTGCTTATTGACAGCAGTGCATGGTGTGAGATGTAATTTAATGCAGGAGCCTTCTCTTGGGAGGAAAATGGGGCATGTGAAGTAAAACAGTGGCTTTTCAGATTTAAATTTGCTTGTATTTAACACACCAAAACCTCAAAAGCTTGTGTGGGTAAGAGGAATCAGCTTTATTTGCTGATCAGCTCACTTCACAACATACATCTGTTTTTTATCATTGCTGCCTGTTAGGTTAGGACACATCCCATTTTTCCAAGCGGTCGGGTAGTAAGTGTCAAAATTATGATTAAGAATGAAGGGCTGCTCTAACTCTGCGCTGGCATCTGCTGGAAGAACTGAGGTTCAATGCCTGGGATTTGGGGGACTGGCTGGTGTATGAACTGAAAATGTAGAAAGAATTTATCTGATATATTAGTTACTGATCTCCATCCAGACAGAGCCTGAGCTTTAATTTTCTTCTTCAGGTTCATTTTAATATCAGAAGAGAAGCTGGTATTTATTTATTACTGGTGTTTAACTTTGGCAGGAGATAATGAACTTGAGAGCATGCTGAGGCTGTGATTTACTGCCTTGGTGATCGTCATTGGTGAAGGTTCAGTTCTCGACACATTTGTGCCTTGGTTTATCACAGCAAAGGAATAGTGTTAGTATTAACTTTTAATAAAACATTTAAAGCTTGGGCGGGTTTAAGAAACATGACTAAAGAACTTTTCTAGCTATTTTGAAATTATTTTTGAATATCATAAAATCAAAATGGACCTGGAAAGGATCTTCCAAGAGTCATAACTTGACTCAAAAGGTACCTGACTGCTCAGTTTTGTTTCCATGGGCTCTTCTCTACAACAGCTCTTCCTTGGGTTTGGTTTCCAATATGCTGATCACTTATTATTGACTGTCAGGGGGTGGTACCATTCCTCACTGAACCTCTCTTACAAGAATTCCCTCACCTAGGATGTGTATGGGGAATTTCAGGTGCTCTGCTACCTCTCCTGCTGACTAAAGCTATTGCCTGGTGCTTCCCACACTGTGTGTATTCTTTTGTTTCTATGCAGTTTTCTTGCTTTTTCTTTGACCTGAATTTTGATTTTGGGCAGACTGTGTTCTGGCAGTGTTTGCTGAACGATGCCTTCATGTGTGATTAATGCCTTTAGGTGCTATGGTAATACAAATAATTAATGAAGGGCTCTTTAATTCTTCTTCATAATAAATGTTATGTGGTATGTTTGAAATACAGCTAAGATGGAGCCATGTGCACCAAAATAGGCATATCTGCTTACAGTAACTCTGGTGTATTAAAATGCACAGTTTTATTATCAGGGCACCTTCTGTGCCCTGCAGGTCTTTAAAAATCCTACTACCCTGAGCAGGAATAAGAAAAGAGCTGCCAAACAGGAGCTTCTTTCATGCCAAAAGGCTGAGTTGTAATATTGCGAGGGCTTCACAGTGCCTCTCTGTTCTTCTGCTCATTGGTCTCAATACGCTTGTGCTCAACTTCTTCAAAAGTTAAGTATGTCCTTACTGTATGTTCATTTGCTGTGCTGAAACCAGCATATGGGGGTTTTGTTAATTGCTCTTGGCTTCAAGTTGTATTCAGCAGCTTTGTTACTGAAGCAGCAAAGCACCTGAGGTCATAACAAAACACAGAGGAAGCAAGTTAAGGTGATATTTTCTGTGTGCTTTCAAGCTCTTATGATAAAAGCAGATGTAGGTACAGTTCCAAGCCAAGACTTAGAGGGAACATTGTGGAGTGCCAAACCTAGTAAGGATACTTATTTATTTTTATGTGTAAGACTGTGGAAGGCTTTTACAGTTACAGGTTTCCTGAGTCTCCCTCCTCCTCAGCATGTGAACAGGTGATGCCAAATGTTAGGGCTTGCATAGATAGAAGAGATTATTTCTCTCCTCCCATTAAATAAAGTTTCAATTACAGCAGTGCCAGTATGGTGTGGTGCTCTCCATTTTTCACTTTAGCTTATAAGTTCATCATCAACATCTGGCTATTTGAGTGTGTGTTAGAGCAGGGTATGCGCTGGGGTATAATCTGTGGCAATGACTGGAGTGGGCAAGAGGAAGTAAGAAAGATCACATTGCAAGGAACTTACTACCTTTGTGAGGAAGGTTAGACTAGGAATGTTGACTGAAGGGTAACATTGGAGACAGGGAGAAAAAGCAGAGTTGTCCTTCACTTGTGGGGTGTCTAGGGCTTCACTTCTCATTGAATGTCCACCCTATTTTTGTTGGGTTTGACTGTTAACTTCTTTTCAAAAAGAGCGGACATCTGACATATCAGACTGTAGCTCTTGGCCTGTGACCTAAAGGATCCCACAACTGCCCTGCGCCATACTGGGGAATGGGTCTGACACATGGTTCACCTTGCTCCTGAGGAGTGCAAAGGCGTCATCTTGGGTAAGGTGCCCTGCCAAGAAGCAACAAGAGTTGCAGCAGGTTGTCTCTGGGCCCTTAATACTCTTCCCTTGTCCTTCAGCTCAGGTATACAGCATGCATTTATTTTTCTTTAACTCCTGGAGAAAACAAATAGCAGACTCCAAAAAAAAAAAAAAAAAAAAAAAAAAAAAAGACAGGATTTTCTAATCTCCCCTAAAAAGGCTATGGAAATTTTAAAGGAAAGGAAGACTATAGTATCGCCTGCACTGAGACGGCAATTATGGGTCCTGGGAGGAAGTGTATAAAGCCTTATTGAGTGGAGATAGCTGACATGGCTGCAGGGGCCTGCGTGGTGTGAGGAAAAGGCTGGAGGAAACCCTTATCAGACCTGTTATCCTGTCTCTGTCATTCCCATACAGATTAATGAGCTCCAGGATGCCCTCAGCCATGTTCAGACCGGGGTCTGTTTATCCCAAAATAGAAGGTGCTGTCTTGTGCCAGAGTGTCATATTCCCAGGCCAGCAGCACCATTGTGTTTTATTACCCCATTGTATTCAGGGGTTACATCCAAACTTTTCCTCTTAGCTTCTTAATCACTGTTTTGATGGATGAGCTCCATGAGAAAAGCTGCTGCGGCTGCTGTCGCTGCGGAGGACTCAGCAAGGACCAAAATGGTTGCTTGGTACTTGCTGAGTCTTGGCTTCCTAATTGATCTTGCACCAGCTCTAGCCAAAGCAGGGGGGGCTTACCCTTCCCCCCACAGAAGTGGGAGGAAGGAGTGGGATGGAGAGAAGGGGAGTAGCTGTGTTTGTTCTGCTCTCACCAGCAGGGCAAGGCTGCTCTGCCCCATCAAACTCTTTCTAAGGACATATGCAAGATGGCACTGGAGAGGCTGAACGCTAAATTCATATGTTTGGGAACATCCCCTGCCCTCTTGAACCCCCGTGTAACTAGCTGTCCTTTCCACCCTGGTGTAAGGCTGCTTGGAGCCTGACAGAAGCACCATGAATCTGCAGTCATTAACGCTGCAGAACGTGTGGTTCCCTCTGAAGGCTCCTGACTGCTCTGCCATTTCCCTGGTGCAATCCTGGGGAATTATCCATATCTCTGACAAGAGAATAGGTTACTAATGCACCAACACAGCTGTTTTGACACTTTTGATGAATAACATTCAATACTATTAATTGGAACAATTGCTTTTCATTTAACTAAATCACTAGAATTGCTAAACTAAATTGAAACGGAATGTAATTTTGCCTCGCTCTCCTTTAATATGGGCCTCTAAATGTCTTCTCCCTGAAGAATTAGTAACTTAATCACCTAACAGTGATAACTGTTTCATAGCCCTCAGCTGGAAGGCTTTCCTGCTAAGCTGTATTGCATGGGAGTAGAGTGTTATAACAGGGAACAAATCCCATCTCTTTCCTTTCTCCCCCTCTCTGCTGCAGTATTAATCATATTAAAAATGATTCTCTTCCTCTTTCTCTGTTCCAGCAAGGTCTTTATAGATCATCATAATTTCACCCCCCTCCTTTTTGCATTGTATCAATCACTTGGCATGTCTAACAGGGTGCACAACAATTATATCTGTCCATTATGTTAAAGATGGATTTTTGCTGTCAATGACTGGGAGATGGGCTCTTGTTCATTTTCCAATGAACTCATCATCCAGCGCATGCAATTGAAACACCATAGCATAATGTGGTCGCCACATTAACCAATAAACCCAAAAGATATGACTATATGGTAAATGTTTAGCTGCCTTTATTTAACAATAAAAGAAAAAGATCATAATATAAATAAAAATAACCTATAATGTATTTGCTTCGCTTTAAATTCATGTGGCTTTGTAACTCAGCTGAAGAGCATATCCTCTGGCCGGGAGTTTCTGCAATTTCAAGACAGAACTTGTTAGTTCAGAGGAGAAACCTTCTGATGATAGGTAGAAGTTCTATGGTTCTTATTTATTGCATTAATAGATTGAGCCTTTTGTCCATGTGAGTCCATTTTATGGCTGGGAAAATGGAAATCCAGAAATTAAACACTTTGCCCAAGTTATGCAGGAAATTACTGGCAAAGCTTGGTTTACTAATGAATTGCTTTGTGCTCTTACTTCTAAATTTGCACTTGCTGTTTTTTCCAGTCAGTGATTATTTTGAGTTTAGCAGGCCAGCTTCTTGAATTTATTTGGAGACAGAGAAACAGGAAAAGTTACAAAACCAAATGACATTTTTACTCAAATTTACTGAGATCTGGTTAGTAATAACGTTGTTCCATTGGAATAGTTCTTAGTAGGTTTATAATTGCTAAGCAAACTCCCAGAGCCTGGAGCTTCTATTGTGATATGGCAGGTAGACACCAAGATGCCTCATGCTGCCTGATGCTGGTTTCAGAAGACACCCTGTGCTTCATTCAGAGCTGAGATGCTGTCCACTAGTTACTGAGATCTGTCTGCTAGAGCCAGAGTATCTGCTCTCTTAACAGAAGCAAGCTGATGCTGAGTTTGGTTACTGCCAGCTTGGGCAGCACTACCAGTGCGAGTCCTCTGAACCTTTTGTCACAGAGCCACCTTCCTGGCCAGATGAGTTTGGTCTGACGCTGCATCCTTTGTAGATCCATCATTTTGCAACCCTTTTGGTTAGTTTACTATATACAGGATTCATTTGTTTTAAGCTTGCTGACCTCCTCAGGAAAACTAAGGCAAATTAAATAGAATTCAAATAGATATAATTTGGAGCATGCTAGATCCTCAATTAGAGTTTGCTTTTTTTGGATGGGGTGGAACAAAGTGATCTTTGTTGCAGAGTAATATGCCCACCTGTTTTTTGGGTTACAGTTAATTCATTCAGATATGCTGCTGGAGTTTTGCCAACATTTCCCTTCCACACTTCTAAAGTATTAATGACAAAAGGTCTTTCCTAAAAGGCATAGCTGTGCAGATTCCTGCAGCGTTTAAGGCAATGTGAGGATGAGATTCTCTACATGCAATTGAACCTATACCTATGTACATCCCAGTCACATTCCACTGAATTCACCAATTGATTTTAGTTAATGTCTGGCAAATTTATCTCTCTTTAATGAATGATGCATGGAACTGTAGTGTCTCTGAAGTACTTGAACACTTTGTCTCTCTCTCAAAAAAGTTCAAGGTTTTATAACCAAATGGCTTAGTATAAGAAGTTATTAAATCTTATTTTTCCATGTACTTATCTGGAAATCATCTGAATTTGTAGTGTTTCAGTTGTATGTCATGTAAATGGTTAATTTACTACAGTAGGTATTGGTTCTGTTTCCTGTCTGAATGACTTCTTAAAAATTGAGACTAACATGTACTCTTCACAAATTGCTGTATTATCTGTGAATAATTAAAAGGGGTGTTTCAAAGTGGATTTGTTGTATTCATTGGTTTTAAAGAATGAATACTAGATTAAGTAACTGAACAGATTAAAATGTGGAGAAACAGCTACAATATCAGGTGCTTACATTAATTAAACTGCTGGAATTTCTGTTGCTGATGTTGTTTTCCTCTTAGTGGAGTTGCATGAATAGTTTGTTGTTGCTGTGGAGTAGACTGTTATGCTGTTTTACTGTCTGTGGGACAGAACTGCATGTTAGTTATGCAACTGGGCATCCAATTAATATAAAATAGTATTTCTGTCCTGTTTTTAACACTGTTTCTTATGCCTCACTTGTAGTCTGCTTGTACATGTGCTGCACTTTCCTGCCATGCTATACAATATGCCATAGTCCTAAGCATTATTTTAGAGAGGGAATCATAGCCAGAGATGGTGTAAAGAGAAAGCTCACCGAAGCCTGAAATTCTTCTGCATATGGCAGTGATTTACAGAGATTCATTGACTCACAGTCTGGCCACTCACAAGGTATTTCTAAACATAACTTAGTTTAGACCAGTATCTGGGAGGGGAAAGGGAAGTGTGATAAAGCAAATGATGGAAATTTGCAGCTAGAAGTGTTTTGGCAGCTGAGGCCTGGAGTGGTGCTGCTTGAAAGATGAGCACTCTGTGAATTGAGGGCATCTCAGGAGAAGTAAATCTGCCTCCTCCAACACAGACTGAGCACTGGCCCAAAGACCCCGGGTAAATAAGAATCAAACTTCACTACAGGACATTTATGTGGTCATGATTTATTGGTGCTCTCAAAGCCTTTGAACCTTTGCAGCCCTTTGGGGGAAATGGTGTGTTACAGGGGCTTAAATAAATAAATAAAAAATAAGAAGAAATACATGCCTATAGCTACAGGAAAAACCTATTGTGCCATTTGTTCCAAAAGCCTTGACATGTTCAGGGCTTTTTCCTGAATTTGATTTTTTTTTTTTTTTTTATAGGATTTTGGTCAGTCAGCCAGTGCTGTAGGAAATAAAACAACTCTTTGACAGATTCTTGTTTCTCAGTCCCTTTCCCAGCAACTTCCCCCTCTGGTAAAGTGAACAGAGCTGCAGGATTCTGATGGAAAAATCAAACAAACCTGCCGAGCGTGGCTGAGAAGTAATAGAAAACTACTTGGATTTCAAGGCCCTGCCAGTATAAGTTTAACACAGTGTTGTTCCTTCACCAGATGTCAGATATCCTTTTCCATTTTCTGTGGTGTATCATGTCCTTGGTTCATCCTCCTGCGAACAGCCTTTGGTGCTGACTTCTTGGGATGTAGCAGTTACCTCTCTGAGGAGGCTTTCTAAGCCTTTGTACAATCCTCTTTGCTGTCCTGCATGTATTTCTATAGCATAACTTATACAAATGAAACAAACATACCCACGCTCCAACTTTACCATTTCCCCATTCTGATGATGGAAAATGGTAACAAAAGGGAAAGAATTATCATAGTGTCTTATGGAAACCTTGACTTTACACTACTTGATTGGGACTTGACATTAGCTTGTTTTATTGGAAGGCAGTTTGCATCTCCTTTGTAACATATTGCAGCAGTTGTACCACACAAACTGTGAGGTACTGTTGTAGCTGGGGTTTTCCCTGTGGAAAGCTATAATGCAGGGAAGATAAAAGGTAAGTTAGATGTGCCTCCAGCACGTTATTTGCATTGTGGCTTTTTGGTGACTGGAAATGGGGAACACGCACGTTCTGGTGTGTGTGACAAATATCTGGTTTGAAATGTCACTTGTGCATCATTATTAAAGTAAAATTAACTTATATTTTAAGAAGTGTTGGGATTCTTGATAGTGTTTTTTGGTAATGATTTCTATACCATATAATATTGAGAAGAAGTATTGTTTTCCCTCATTCTATCCATCTCCCTTTTTACACTGAGAAATTATGGGAGAATAATATTTGAATTTGATGGAAAGAAATTAAATGGAAAACAAAGAGACCAATCCTTTGGCAGTGGTTACCTGTTCCTTGGCTGTCTTCCTTTGACCCAAGGGAGAGAACTTAAACTGCACCAGAACAAATCTGTAATTTCAGGAAAACACATGGGTATAAAGCTGGTTGTATAAGGATGGCTGCATGAACGGGTCTGTTTCTGCTGGGAAGTCGTGGGCAAGGTCAACTGTTCTGCATAGAAAGCTGCCCATTGCAGCTCCATCTCGCCTCTGGTACTGTTAGTCTGAGTTCTCTGAAAACATGAGCATACCTGAGAATAGTTTTCTTCTTGAAGCCCAGAGGAAATTAAAGACGACCCAAGGCTTGTAATATTTTATAATAGTAACTATAATTTAATTTGATGTTGTTTCCAACGTCTGCACTCCAGAAGCAGAGTGCGACAGGGATTGGCAGGTGTGATAAGTCATTCTGATCATCCTGTAACTCTAGAACATACTTCATCTTTCACAAGTACATCATGTAGGACAATATACGCAGGAGATGGGGCTGGGATGGAGATGTGTCACTGCCACTTATGCCAGCTTAGCTGTTTCCAGCCTTACATTTGTCAGACTTTGTGAGCAAGCAGTACCTGTGGAAGATGGCTGGCTAAGGCCTGGAAATGTTCATGTTAGCTTTTAGTCTGTCCACTGCTTTTCCTCGTTTTCATTGCCAGCTTCGTGGGGATAATTTCCAGCTGTAATCCCTGTTAACCTTGAGAGACTCCTTTGTTTACTGTGCCCTCAACACTGCAGAGAATTTTGCTTGCTTCTGCTTCTTCAGGGTGGCACAAAGACACTTTGCATAGAATGAAGAGCTTTAGTGTTACTCTGGATATAATTTTAGCTATATTTTTTGAGAACTGTTTAAATTTGCAAACTTCTAAGAAAAATGGTAGAACAATTGAGGTTATGGGAGGTGACAGAGAGATGCTTCTCATGCGTAAATGGCTCAGCATGGCTCCCTTATCCACTGTGTTCTATGCTTCTGCCAGGTGTCTTCCTTGCTGTGGTTTCTCAACTCTTGCTGTGTTCTGCCTCCTCTAATTCTTTCAAAAAGTTGATAGTGGATGTGAGCGGGGCTGGATGCTTCTCCCAAGGGATGTGGAGGTGGCTGTGTGCATTACGGATGGGACATAGTTGGTATGGAGGAGTGTATGTGGCGGTGAGGCTGGCTAGGCATGGTTGTAAGCTCTGTTATTAATCTTTTATTTCTGAACCTAAGAGACCCTCCCCAGTGCACTGTTCTGGAGCACATCCCTCTGTCCTCAGAACAAGAGTGTGTGCTGGCAGTTAATGAGAAATGTTGGAAACTGGGTCCCAAGAGATGATTAAACCCCATGAGCCAATTAAAAGGAGTGTAATTACACAGCAGAGACAAGTTGTTAAACAAGCTAGAGGTTATTGTCCTTCAAGTCAACGTACTGGAACAGCCAAGAAAAGTCAACTGGGGAATCACTGATGGGGCAGTTTTGCTTGGCCTAAGACTTCTTTCTGGGAAGCTCAGGAGCGCAGTGGGGAGGAGTGGGCTAATGTGGCATTTTGCCTTTTGCCTGTTTCTAGGTGATAAGTGCTTAGAGCAGAGATCTGGAAAGCAACTGCTGCTAGACTGGTGCATGGGAAGTGTAAGCTGAGGTGCTTCCCGAGGCCTTCATGCCTCGTGTTGGGAGAGGGGTGTGTGCAGATCACCTGGTCCGGGAAAGCCAGCGTGCGGCTGGCAGGAGCCGGGATGTGTCTGAGGGTATGAGACCTGAGAGAAATTTCATGCACAAAGCAGGTACAGGGATAATTTATGGTGACTGACAAATTCTGTGCTTTTATCTGCTCGTGTGTGTCTGCAGATTTGCAACATGATGGTATCACTTGTTGAAAAGGTTTGATTTAGCTGTTTTGGCTTGGGTTAATTATTCTGGCTTGGCTTGAGCACAAGGAGTAAGGAGTTAGGTATTACCGGTACCGGTTACTGGTCTTGGAGGAAATGAGTCCCATCCCACTTTCTGTTCTGTGCGTGTCCCATCACAGGTGTGTGTAAACCTAAATCTATCTCATTCTTAATTACTTGCTATGGAACCTGGGAAACATCAGCACCTACTTTCAGCTAGTGGAGGAATCAAATGAAAATGTTAATGGCCTGTCAGTCCCGTGTGTCCTGACCACTAGGTGACATCACACACTCAGCGTATTTTGCCAGCACTTCCAATGGGAATGTTTCACACCAGACCTCCAAACTTGGTTTGCTCATGCAATGCACAAGTCCAATTTTCAACCATGTTTGTACTTGAAGTCCATGTGGTAATAAAAGAGCTAAAGAATGTGGATATTATCACAGAGCAAATGAATTTTCTGAAAATGAGGTTTGCTCTGGTAGAAATTGTTCTGTTCCATTATCAGTCAGACTGTTCATTTGGTGGAAAACCTCAGAAATGCTGCATGGATTTGGCTATGTTCTGTTCTCAGATGCCTGCCTGTGTAACCTGTGACCACCAAAATCCTCTTTTTGTCAAGATGACTGTAAGCAATAGATTTTAAAATGCTCATTGGTGGGAAAGGGTGAGGCCAAGCCTTACAGTTCCTCCTGTGAAGTCAGAGTAGCTACAGGATTTGAAATTCCTTTTTTTACTGTGCCACAGGGCACATTTGTTTGCCTGTGTATTCAGGCTTCAGCCTGTGGTTAGGAAAATGAATGCAAACTTATTTTTAAAGCAAATGTCTCCAGAGGGCAGAAGGGTCATTCAGCTGTGAAAAGTGACAACCTGGGAGCCAAATTCAGCCTGGGAAGAGCCCATGTAACCCTACTAACATCTAGAGATGGATCTGGTTCACTGTATTATTTTTCTTTTTCTAGCATCCTGGCTGGAAAAAATAGCTCCCCTGTTGGTGTTGGAAAATCCCCATGGATCAGCTTCTCAGTCAAGGTCAAATCCCCATCTTTTGTACTTTTCTTGCCCATTATTTCAGGTGATAGATGCGCTATTGACTGGCAGCAATGACAGAGCTTGGAATGATGGGGGAACTGAGGCATATTCAACACACTGGCACACAGCTAACTCATGCTAATGTTCAATAATCCTATCCTGCTACTACACTCTAATGGCTGTGGGCTTGATAGAGCCCCCTCATTGAACTGGTGTATTTCTTATGGGCCTGCCCGCCCATCCTTCATGAATTTTTATTAAACAAAACTGTAAGCGGATTGATTTTGTACTCCTTTATTGCATTTTTATTTAATTCCTTTCAATGGTGGAGGCTCCATCATGTTATCTTGGCGTAAATCATGTGGGGGCAGCATGCCAAAAAAATAAAAAGACTACAGGATCATACTTGCATCCAGCGTAAATTTTACTCCTATAACCTTTATTAGCGCAGATTCATTGATTTTCCTCAACTCTCCCCTTCCCCTCCCCATCCCTCCTTTTGGTTAGACTTAGGTCAGAACCTGACAGCTCTTCTTTTAAATAGGGGATGACAGACTCCTATTTTTCCTATTTAGCAATAATAATAATAGTAATAATAATAATAATGATAAAGACATGTATTTTTCCCCCCCCTGTAATGCACACTCAAGAAAATACTCTTAATGCCAATCGCACCATGGGTGGTTATAACTGCATTGGCAGTGGGATTGCAGTACAAGCAGCGTTCTTGAGAGCAGCGAGCAGAGGGTTGCTCTCATGCCATCTCTTGGTGTGTGTGTGGTTGTTTGATTTTCCTTCCCTTCTCATGAGAAATCTGCATTACTACTGAGCAGCCTTTCTTGTCCTGAATCCCTTTCTGTTGCTTCTTGCCATCTTTGGGGGGTCTTGGTTAATGACTGAAGTTGTCGGTGATAATAATTAATCATCTTTTAAGGTTCCTGAACATGGACCCTCCTGTCTTCTGAACTGACCCTTGTGCCTTCTTACTTGAGTCTATTAAAAATGAGTTTGAACGCTATTCATAAATGCGCCATGTATATGTTGCTTTCTATAAAATACAGTTGGTAGGTAAACAAGGCACCAGTAGGTGGCATGCAAGAATATATACTGTAGTTCCAGTTGTACCTTGGGTGGACCATAAATTGTTAACTTTAATTTTTTAAACTGACAACATCTCCCAAAATACTTTTTTGATTCACTGACACTCCAGTACACGGCAGGATGGGGCTTCACCAGCCATTGATTTCATTGTGTAGTTTGGCTATGGATAACAAAGCACAGGGTTTAAAGCTGGTCCCAAAGTAGCTTGTGCTGCAAGGTGATGTCTTGCTGCCCATGGTTGTTGTCATGCACATTCCTAATCAAGAACCAATACTAAGTGGGATTCGTGTTTCTTCTTTAAGCTATAGGTGCTTGACACAGTAGCACAACATAAAACATGGTAAAAACAGGAGTAAAAGGCAGTTAAAATATTTTTCTCCTGACTGATGTATGTCCTGACCTTGCTCAGGATATGCTGTTGGTGTGCTAAAAGTGAAGTCTTGTCCTTTTTCAAATTGCCATTTCTGTTGATGGAAATATGGCAGTTAGTATTGTCTTGCAGAACTGGAGTTCTTGATTTCTATAGTGGCTGCTTTGTGTGGTGAGAGGCCAGTTTCTCTGCTGAACCATGGAGCCCTGATATGACTCCTGAATTTCTGGGTTTGTGTAGAGAAAAAGATTATGCTTTGTTCTGGCAAATAATGGTCTGCAAGGCTGTTACAGCAGAGCTGCAGCAATCCCTGGTGAGGGATCCTGGGCTGAGCCAGCAGGTTCCAATATAATGTGGGGAGAGGGAAGGATGCTGAGGTGGTCCCTCCCCTGTGCACAACACAAGGGACAGGACAAGCGCTCTCTTGCTCAGCCCCATTCTCCCCTACTGTGGCTGCAACCCCACTGACCCTGGCAATAAGCAGCAAGGGTAAGGGATGCTTCTCAGTGCTTATGTTTTTCTTTCACCAACTTAACGTGACAGTTGGCCAAAGTGGTCTTGTCTACCTAAGTATCAAACCTGGGTGAAGTAAGCCAATGAGGAACTTTGAATTAAAGGTAGAACGTGACAGAGTTATGACAAAGTTGAGATAACTCTGTTTTTTGACTGTTTACAGATAATATGATACACAAAATTTCTGTGCTTTTATGGAAATGGTTTTCTCCCTCTTCCCCAAGAAACTTTTTGTGCAAAAATTCATAGTGAGCTTTGTTATTAAAGTACTGTAGTAATGCAATGACAGTGAAGGTAAGACGGTGAAGAAGTGCTGCTGTGGGCTTACAGCAAGAAACATTTTGACATGCATTTTTGATGGATAACTTCTAATGATCTCCCAAAGGAAAAAACATCAAAATGAAAGCAGAAGGTCCTTGGCTTACCTGAGCTGACATCACTTGGCTGTTTTGAGTTAAGGTTCACTAACCTAGAGGCTTCTGGCCCAAACTATATTGTGGCAAAGAGGGTTTGTCTGTGAAAACAAGGCACAATCAGCAGAGAAGCATTTTATTGCTTGATTTCTTCCCCCTTAGATTAAACCAAATAAGTAAAATATTTGAAAACTAGTAATTTCTGCGTCTTAGTTCTTCACTAATATTTATTTTATCACTGTGCTAGTAATTGCTAATCATGGTTCCTGTGGCTGAACTTGTTCAGAAACAAAACAAGAAGTCTGCTCCTGCCCCAAGAGTACAAATAGTTTAGGCACAGGGTAAGAACAAGGAGGTGATTCATTGGGGAAGAAGCACTGAATAAGAACAATTTGGTCATGTTATGGCTAGACACCTGATTTCAGAAATCATTGAATATTCACAGGCAGCTCTTTTCAATATAGTTAAAATAGGGTCTAAGAGTGTTTAGCCACTTTCTTAATTCAGTTATGTATTAGTCTCTTCTTGTTATTTAGCTCTTGGTGCCACCAGTTTATTTCCCCATACAAACTAGATATGAGTATTCAGGTTAAAGGGGGACTTAAATGGATAAGTAAGGCAGCTTACTCTGTATTAGGGGATGCCTAAAAGACAACTACTCAGAAGCAAGCAAAGGGCTCTTCAATTCCTGTGGATTTGCCTTGTCCTGTCTAGTCCTTGCAACAGATACGTTTCAGATCTTCGTGCAAACAGATCAATTTGTGGCTGAATTCTGCAGGGAGGGGGCTATTAATTTTAAGATATAAAATGACCAATAGTTTGCAAATATTTCTGGGTCAATTTATTGATAGGGAGAAACAGAAGTAAAATGGGTGGGGTTTTTTTTTGTCTGTTTGTGGGTTTTTCTTTTTTTCTTTTTGCGTGTGCGGTTTTTGGTGGTGTGGAGAAATGGTGAAACCTATCCTTTGGCTAGTAATAGGGCCAGGGGCAAAAAACAATCTGTCTGAGTGGGATTGTTGTACTAGTTTTTTATGGGGGCTAAGAAAAGAGTGTTTCTTACAGGAACCACAGTATTAACCAGAAAACAAAAATGGCAATCTAGAAAGCTAATGACATTCCATTTGATTTGATTATAACATAATGATTGTTTAAAACTGTCATTTCTAATTTTGTTATAAGAAATAATATGAGTTAGATCCATAGCTTAGTGATCTGGGAAGAATATTTGAAATGTCAAGGAGAAAACTCTCAGGCCATTAGAGATGCTCTGCATTTAGTGGATGTTTGGGAAAGGGAAATGGATTGCCTC
This sequence comes from Microhierax caerulescens, assembly GCA_035590215.1. Classification (NCBI taxonomy): domain Eukaryota; kingdom Metazoa; phylum Chordata; class Aves; order Falconiformes; family Falconidae; genus Microhierax; species Microhierax caerulescens. Next base: position 4,234,810 of record JAVJGJ010000002.1, read on the forward strand.
CTTCATGCTAGATTAGCATAGCGGGACTCAGAGTGTCTTGACCTTTTTTTAACCTTGTATACTCAAGTTTTAGAATGAATTTTCTGGTTTTACCCTGTGAGGGGTAATAATAGCTTGCTGGCTTGTAAGGGAAAAGAGAATATTTATAAAAATCAAAGTGGTGGCTGGAAAGAGAGGTGTGATATGGCTGTTTGCTGCTGCAGACTTGGTTTGCCTTTGATAAGTCATGTCATGTCTTCAAGAACTTTTTCATTAAAAAGCCCACAAATGCAACTGTTTTTTCTCCCAGTCTTGTGAGATTTGGGAATTTTGTAGTACTTTTGTGATGTTGAAGACAATATATCATATGAAAACTAAGCTAAAGCTATCCAAAATGTTAAGGTTTAAAATGAGCTCTTTTGGTTTGAATGGCTTTTTAAATTATATTAGGGTTTTGCTTTCCTTCTGTATGCCAAGTTAGAAGTACCTACAGGGCCTGCTGTTTGTCTAAGACGAAACATCTAATTGGGATTGAAGTCTGTGATTATTTTGGGGATGCAGACTTATATGGGTACACTGATAGAAGTCTGCAGCTTTGGAAAAGTTTGTGGGCGCATAACATCCTTCCACGGGGATGGAACTGTCACCTTGGTGGCAGGCTCAAAAGATGTGGAAAGGTAAAGGTAGAGCTGTTTGTTGTTGCTGTAGAGGAAAAGCAGCATTTTGCAATACACAAGGTTGCACATAGCTCCCAACACTTAGGAGTTTTTTTGCTGTGTGTGAGATGTAGACTCTCAGACCCCCGTCTTTCCTGTTAATGAGGAAATCTCAGTCGATTGACTTGAATTTTGAAGCTCTTTGCCTGCATCTTGTCTCTCTCTGTCCTAGAGTCTTTCTTGCCATGTAATCCCAGTCTGGCAAGCTCCGTAATAAGTGCAGATAGATGAGTGTGTGTACATCTCCATTAACATGACTGTGCAGGCTAATGATGGGGACCTCCTGCTGCTCTCCGCTTGTTTTCTGTTGATTGTTATGTAATGTTCGGCAGCAGGAGGTAAATTCCTCTCCAATTTTGAGACCTTGCAGCATGCAAACCCCACTGTGAGAAGTCACGGTGATTGAGATTTCGAATCAAGTCCCATGCTGATAACTATAAATCAGGCCTATTATACACTCTGACCGACAGCCGGAAGCCTTCCATACTGCATGTGGCACAGCAGAGTCTTGGAGCTGCACCGGAGTTTGTTTTGTAACTGTGAACACTTGTGTCTTTGAAAGGCTGTGATTTAAATCTGTGGGATGTTTGTGTTCATTCAGATAAAGGTCTGAGGTTGCTCTGGATGCTGAAGGTCAAGTTGATGCTCAGGGTGTGCCTTTGAAGACTTGCTCCTGCTCCACATGCTGTGCTGAGGGATCACAGGGGTTGAAGTGAAGGAGCTGTTTTGGTGATGGAGTTTGTTCCAGCCGCTCTTCAGTCATCTTTGCCAGGCAAGATGCTATGAATAAGATGTGTTCTGCCTTTTTGTGGGACTAAAATGACACGAAAGTGGTAATGGGGTAATTACAATGGGATAATTGTGTGCTCCAAGGTTGTAGGTATGGAAAAGCAGGAAGGAATGCCAGGAACCATCCCAGGCCCTTTCAGCACAGGCTGTAGAAACCCTATGCAAGTACAGCAAATCCAGGTTTAATGTTACTAGTCCTTCTTCCAGTGCAATGAGTTGGGTTATAGCTGAGTGGATATTGGATAATAAGACACAATTTGAAACAGCTAAGTTGGGTCGTTGCAAGAATTATCAGGTGAATTTCTGTGGGTTTTGGTTATGCAGGGAGAGAACTTAGTTGTTTCTATGGCTATTTGCATAGATTTCAAAAATTCCATCTTAAGCTTGTTTTCACTTGTTCTTTGTGTCGTTTTTTAATCAGTGTTTACTGAATAAGAATTCAAAAACCATTTCAGCACAGTGTGTGGAAAAGAGGCATTTCTGTGAGTTTCAAAACTTCTCTGTCAAGCTGCCTTCTGTAAGCACAGAAGTTAAGGGAAGCAGGAGGATTTCTGTTGACTATGCACTGCTGTTTTAAACTCTAGGGAAAAAAATCTTAATGAAACTTAAGCATTTTATTTCTACTGTTGCAGTTATTAGCCTTAATAGTAGAAAGGATAACTCTTTGGCTTGTCATGCATGCAAGACAACTCAACATCTTGTTTTCTTTCTGTGGCCAGATGTAAGCAGATGAATGAACTCTTGTACAACTTCAGCTGGCGAAGTTGGTCTCTTAGTTCCTGCAGTAATCTCATGCATGTAGGTACAGAGCTTCCTAGTTCAATTCTTAATGCTACAGCCTGATGCTACAACTATTTTTGGCTTTTTGGAATTGAGAGGAGTTTTGTCTGAGGAAGGACAGAATGTACATTTAAAAGGAAAAGCAGTCAGGATATTTGCCCTTCGGGAAGTAACAGTTCCTAGTGTGCCGTTGGCTTGGAGTTCTTGTACTTTTCCTACTTCACTGTTGTACTGCTGAACCTTGCAAGGTTGTTATAAAGCTTAATTAATTTATGGAGTACCTTGAAAATGTATGGCCAGATCCTCAGCTGGTATAATCTGGCATGACTCCATTGAACTGAGCAGACCCATGCTGATGTATATAACCTGGGAACTTGGCTTGTGAATGCTCTTGCTAAGGAGTATTGTGTGCACAGGACGAGTCCTAGATCAAGGTTGTATCCAGCTCTTACAAAAGGAGCTGGCCACAAAGTAGATCCAAATAGTTGAGTGGCGGGCTCCCAGTATAAAATCTGTGTTTTATCCCTGTTTAATAGTCAAAGATTAGCAAGCATCCAGGTAGAGATATATGGTCTAGACAGCATCTGATGGGCTAATGATGAATGGGAGCTTGAGAGAAGCTTCAGATTAGCCTCACATGCATAAATATCACATGTGGGTGACAAGGACACTGGAGGTCACTGAATTTTATTTGTGCTCATTTATGGCCTTTATAAACTCTGTACCACTTGAGCATGTTCCCTTTGGAATAAAAAGAAGCACAGTCAGATGTTGCTGTAGTTGGAAACCTTTTCATCATGACATTAGTTTTGCAAACCTGTGGTAATATATGTTCGTTCTGTGGAGTGCATGTTATATGTATAGGTATTTAAAATATTTATGTGCTCCCTTTTCCTTTCTCTTTTCCTACCTTACACAATTTTTAGTCAATTCTGACTTCTTAGAGTTACGTGGGGAAAAAACCCTCGCAGTTCATTCTGACTTCCTCTTTATAAATGGCAATAAACTCACTTATAGTGCATTTTCTAGTCTAATTGCAGGTTACATACCCAGGCCTTACTTATGAAGATGTGTAAAATGAATGTTGTAGGCTCGAGTGTATATTAAGTTACAACAATATCAGCTAATTAAAACAACAGACAAACAATGAAAAAAACTTCAGCTATTAGAAAACCTGGACCTGCAAAATTAAGGCTGTCTCATTCTAGTAAGGCAAACTATCTATCTAAAATGAATTTTTTTTTTAGTTTCTAACATTACAGTGTTAGCTGTAAAGGCTGGTAAGATGTTAATAATTATTAATGATAATTATCATGTCATCTTTGGGGTGCTGGGAGAGAAGCTATGGGATTAGCAGATAAGCTCAGGGTATATTTACTCCTGGCCTTGTCCTTAGATTTGAAAGTATCGATAATTAAAACCTTTCCACTCTGACTGATCTTGGGCTTTGTTTATTTGGCTGTCAATTAGCATTGTTTTTTTCCATGCTGTTTATTTCAGAAGCGTAAGAATAAAAATAAAAGCAAGTGCTGGCCTGTGAAGCATTTGAAAGTGTTGGAAAGAGCCCCAGCTGTCATATTCTGTTCTTCTTCCATGTTAAAAGACATAGAGAGCATGCATATTTACTGTTGTCCCACATAGAAGGCATACTGAGTTTGTGTTGCTTCTTCCATAGTTCCCAGAAACTGGGCATCATGTGTTTTATCACAGGAGGCTGGGAGAATTGGCACTGAAGGTTTGCCTGATGGAGCCCATAAACCTCCATGTGAACTAAGAAAAGACTCTTTTTAGAGAAAAGCTCAAAAGCTTCTGGAAAATTTGTCAGCCCTGTCCTCAACACCTGAGGCAATGTCAAGCCTTGGGGAAGAGCTACAGCAGGAAACCTCAGTTGAGTTGAGGACTGGCTGCAATGGGAAGGAGACCTTCAGTTCCCTCTGTGGAACGTGGCCTGGGAGGAGGCCAGTAAAGGAGTAAGATTCTGCTTGTTTGCCTCTGAGCAGGAAGGCAGGGTTGGCAAAATGCAGCTGCCAAATTTGGCTGACCTCAACCAACCTAAGCTTGCCTGAGGCCATCTGTGACCAAAATATTTGCTTTCTCAGCACTCTTATGGAGCTGCAGAAGGGCAAAGGATTAGGTAAGGAGACATTGAAAATGTCGAACTTATGAAATGGTGAATTGTGTTTCTACCCAGCAGTTATTTTAAACTTCAAATAATTTGAAAGTGGCAGCAATATTGCTCAAGCTCTGGTCTAGTAAGTAAAGAGGAACTGGAGGCTGAAAGGAACTGATTCAGCACCAGGAGAGCGAGGAGGCTCTGATGTACCGCCTGCATTCCAGTGAGGGAGAGATGCTGCCATCTGCCACCCGCTTTTGCATGGCGAGCAAGGCTCGGTGCTAGTATAGCCTGTCGCAGTTCTTGGATGGCATCATCCCTCCTCTCCATCTCAGGTCTGGGCTGTGCAAAACTTTCCCAGTGTAGATGCTGTGTTTTGGTCCCTCAGGCTTCAGCAAGTCTGTCTAAATCTAATAGATTACTATAGTACAAATCATATTATCATTGCTCCTAGTTAGCGTTGGGTGCAATGTGTGTGCTGAAAAGGCTTGTACACATTGAAATGCTCTGAGAAGCCTACTGGATATTTCTATGGATATAGGAATACACTGTTGTCCTGTAAGGGGGAAAATATATTAATATTTTACTGCAATGACATCTTGTAAATATCGCAAGCATTTTTCATGTTTTTTGAGCACATTTTGTAGCAGTAGGAAGAACAATATTTGAATGAAAATACGCTTTTGGAAATGGTTTAAAACAGCACTGTATATTGATATCCAGGCTTTTCTGATTTCTTGCAGGAGGTGTGGTTTTCCTTGCCTCAGTTTCTACTTTGCTATCTCTTTTGCAGCATTATCTGTAGTGTAGTGGCCCACAAAGAAGCAACACTTATTAAGTGAACAGGATTACAATATCAATGCAAAGTTTTCATGCAATAATCTTCTATTGATCTGTTTATCATCAGTAATGAAACAACCAAACATATTGCTTATTAAATGTTGATTAGTGTAAGGGGGAATAAGACCCAACTTTTTCAAGGACAGACTGGTGTTTTCAGTAGCATCTGGAAATTTATTCTGTTGTCTTTCTTTTTCCTGGCTCAGACAACTGAAGCCCTTTATGCTAAAGCATAGGAAAGCTGAAATGGAGCTGCTTCAAATAGTCACTGTTTAAATTCTGGCCATATCAGCATGGTTTTATTTCCTGACTTGGAGATTTGAATGTATCACAAACTGATTCATGTTATTAAGAAATTTATGCTTGAACCTGCCAATTCAGATTTGGGTGCCAGAGCAAGAAAAGAGGAAGGGCAAATAGATTTTCTTGGAGAATGATGTTAGAGATGGTACTAAGTAGTGGGCAAGGGCTGCTTTCAGTAATAGCACAGATACTGCTCGCTGCTTTTTATCCAAGTCATTTCCCAGTAAAACGTAAGTGATCATTTTGTGTTTTCTATGTGATTATATTGTCCAGTTCTGAGATATTGTAAACTTGAGATGTCCAGGCAAGATTTTTGACAGCACTGGCTTTTACGTGTCCAGAAATGATTTTACTCAGACTGCATTGCAGGAAGTAACAAAATTGCTTATTCTGAAAATGAGACCCCTTTAAAGATATTCCAAATTCTGCCTCATAGACAGCAGCAATCAAAAAGACAAATATTTCATAAAATGTATTAATTATTATCAAATAATATAATCCTTTAGGTTGGAAAAGACTTTCAAGATCATTGAGTCCAATCCTTAACCCAGCACCGCCAATCCTGATGTTCAGTTATCACTGCAGGTTGGAGGAACCTTAATCATGAGCATTCCTTAGTTTGGAGAGGTACCTTCACATTACGCAGATGAACACCTCAAAAGGAGCTTAGTAGATATTTCACTTTAATTCAGTGGAGCTTAATACAGACAAAATGTTAGATTTCTGTTGTTTGTGCAGAGTTATGTATCTCCTTAACACTGTTAACGTGTTGTGAATATATAAATAGTGTCTGTGTTTCAAATACACATGTGAGTAAACAGCACTTGATGTAGCATCAGACTATTTTGAAGACTGGAATACTTTTTCACAACAATATACTATAAGCACTTAAAAGGTAAAAACCCCAAAGACTGGTAGCAGTTACCTAACACATGCATATAGATTATCATACTATCAGTATCTGTAGAAATGAATATATCTGTATATAGATAGCTCTGTACAAGATCAAAGTAATGGCACTTTACGGCTTTATTGCGACTTTGCAGGCAAGGCAAAGGAATTATTGAGAAGATAATACAGCAAACTGGCAAGCTTTTAAAATCAGAGGCATTTTGATTGAACAGAATATGGAGATTCATGGCTTGATTCCTATCTTAACTGTAACTGAGAATAACTCCTGTGATTTTCAGTGGTTTAAAGATGCAGAAGATGCTGTAAAGATGAAGATAAAATACAAGCTTGTTGCAAGCCTCGGTAGAGCGCCATTTGAATTCAGTTCTGTCAAATCAGAATAAATTGCTAAATTATCTTTATTCTACTGGTATCTCAGTTTGAAAGAAAAGCACAAGGATATTTTTTATGATTTTTTTTTGGAGTGAAACAGTTTTGATTTTTCTTTTGAAACTACATTCTGATTTTACTTCCACTTTTTTTTTTTTCCATTAAATATTAAAGTAGAATGCATTGAAATCACAATCAGTTAAGGTTGGGTGGGTTTTTTTCATTTTTAAATACACAGAGAATAAATAGTAATTTTATTTATTTTTGCTGTGTTCTAACTGGAGCAAAGCCAAGACTGGACATTTCAAAATTAATTTTCCTTTTGTTTGGCACAATTCTTGTTGGGTTGGTCAGTTCCATGATAGTTTAAATATTGGTGTAATGTATAATATACACTATCCAGTGTAAAGAATAATGCTATTATATGATGAGTTCAAGGCTATTAAAGCTGCTGAACTTGAGGTATAGCAGTTTCCTTCAGCAGCTGAAATGAACTTGGCATCATATCAGTTCCTGCGGAAATTATAAGAATGTGCAGGACCATTCTGCTTCAGACCTGTGGATCAGAACAGAAGGTCATCACTCATTTACACTGCAGGTGAAAAGGCATTTCAGGAAGCATGAAAACTCTCAAAAGTAGCCATCTCCACCCTTCTAGCTGAAAAAAACCCATGGTCTCCATGCAGAATGTTCTCTGGCCATATTTCAAATGCGGGAAAACAATCCCATTTCTAAAGGAAAACCCTAAATAATAAAGATTTTGTCAGCAGAGTGATATAGGCCAGAGAGAAACTAAAGGTGGAACAAAAGTGAAAAATATAATGATTCATACAGGAAAAAAATATTTTTAAAGCCATAAAATATATTATATTTGGTATCTTAAACTATAATTAACACAGAATATAGCTTACGCTGCTAGTTGCTAGAATTAATATCTGCGTGCAGAATGATGTTTGCTAAAAACTTGAATTCAGAAGTTTTTGTCAGCACAAATTCTTTTCAAACACTGCACGTGTAACACTGCAGGATCAGTTCCTAATTATCCACAATGGACCTCTCAGCCTAAATAAATAACAAAATTCCATATACAGTAGCAAAAATAAATACCAGGAAGATGCAAGTTCCATTGCTGCAGAAGGACAACGCAATTAATACTGTATGTGTGTGCACTGTCAGTCTCTATCTGAGATGGCTGGTCCGAACCCAGTATTATCTCGAAACCTATTCAGGTATGTTAGTGGGGGTGCACCCAAGCAAAATCCTCTGTGGCAGCTTCAGAGCAGGACTGGTTTGCATCTAGTCCGCTTGGACAGCGTGCAGCTTGCAGCTGGCTGTGTCTGATCATTATACATATCCGAGACTAAGCCCAAGTTTGGCACTCACTTAAAACTGGACCTGTGTCTAAATCTCTGGCCCACACGCGTGTACTGAATAGCTGTAGAAATGTGACTGCTCAGTTCAGAGCTGGATTTATCTTTATTGTTTTGGCAACATCGGTTTTCCCTTGCTCTAAAAAGTGATTTTCTTTTTTTCAAGTGAAACAGGCATATATAACGTTCTTATTTATCTGAATTCAAACTATGCATTATACAAGTGAAAATATGTTGCATTTCCCGAAGTTACTCCAAACAGGAATAAAAATTACATAAAACTTCTTCTTAGTCCTAATATGCAACATTTACAGTGCTTAAATGGGTTGTCTTAATATTTGAAGAAGTGAGGGTTATCTGTAGTATTAAATTCTAGAAAAGAAAAACTTAACAGGTTCTATATTCTCCAGAAGTATTGAAGTGATATTGGAGCTCTAACGTTTTTAAAAGCCAATCTGGCACAGAGCTTCCCAAGCCTGGAGCACTGAACTGGACTCCTGACTCAAATGCTTTTTGATGCTGGCTGGAGAAATCATGAAACTGCGAGAAGTTTAAGAACTAAACCAAAGAACCCCCAAAACCAAAACCCCCGAACAACAAAAGCAAACCACCCCTACTCCCCAAATAAGAAAAAAACCCCAAACCCCAGAGTTCCCAGGTACGTTAAATGTCTATTTTGGTGCCTAATGAGATGAATGGGAATTTTCTATTTGCTCTCTTGAGTCGACAGGGGTGGGATTCATAAAACTGGACAGACTATGCCTTGGAGCTCTTGTCTGACCCCCACGAACGGTCAGTGTGAAGCACTGTGAAACAGGCATTTCTGGAATGGGATTTACTATTACCTGTCCCCATTAGAAGGAAATAACTGTGTTCTGGAAACACCAATTTTCCCTACTGATCATGAAGGGAATCTCGATGATGCACCTGTATGTAGATGTCCCTATTTTTCTAAATTAGATGAGACAAATCCTATGCTAAGCAACTGGCTAAAGATTTCACAGCAAATGGGAATGGGACATCACAAAGAGATTAGAGATTCCTGTGGCTTGGGCACCAGGTTGTACATGTGTCTCCTGGCTTCTTTCACGTGTTTTATGGGTATACTGTTTATAAGGAGTAATATGGAATAAAACCTAGTGGGATGTGCTATCGTGAGCTACTTTAGGGAGTGCCCAAATACATCTGACCTATGACTTGTACCTAAGACTGGTCCTGTTGGCTCATTTTGAGCTGTATGTGCATAAATTGTGGTTTACAACTCGCTCCCAGTGCAGAGAGAGGCAAGGATCAGTGTTTCAGGTGCTGAACTTTCCTTTGAAATCCCTACAAGAAGGATGCATGCAATTAAGGGCAAGAACAACCAAGCTGAGACAGATAACAAACCTGTGCACTATCTTTGAATTACCTTTGTTTTATTCAACTCCCCTAGGCAGTGTAACAAAAGCCTTTTAAAATATCATCAGACAATTCTTTAAATAGTCTGATTTTGCCACCCCTCAACAAAAGGGAAAAGGATAACTTTGAAATGCAGAATTTCTAAATGTCTGTCTCCCTCTCTGATTTCAAAGGAAAGAAAAAGGAGGAGCGGTCAGGCTTTTTCTAAATTACACCTTATTGTCCAGTCATTGCCATTTTTATAAGACCCACAAAAGTACAGTCCAACCAATTTTGCAGGTAGAGACACTGTGCTAAAAGGATTAACAGTTTAAAGACAAGGGTTAATTTCTTCCTCCCTCTGGGTATGAACTAGAGATGGTGCTCAGTTACTTGCTAAGAGGGAAAAACTGCCTGAAAGGAAATAGTTATCTGACTCAAATTATCAAGCAAATATATTTCTGAGCTTCTTTCTAAGCCCGTTCATCGGTCTTTCATTTCTCTCATTTCACTGAGGATTGTACAAGCGCTCTTGCGAGCTGGTGTTGCAGGATCAAGCTGTAACAAAGCTGAAAGATGGACACCTTCTTTTGTGTGTATCACTGGCAGCGTGATTGTGGATGTAGGCATGGTTCTGGGAGTAATGCCTGCACTACAGGAAGCTTTATTTATTGCCATTGCTGGAACTAGAACCAAGACTTTCTAAAGGTGATTAATTTTTTTTTTTTTTCTTTAATACGTGATACTTCAGTTGAGCAGTTCTAATGTTAAGTGTGTGCTTTGCTGAATTGGGACCTTGGTTCTGGAGAGGGAACTATTCTTAAACTTTTGGTACGTGAAGAGCATTTCCCATTAGATCATAAATTATTTACATTCAGGTCTAGTGAAATCCCTCCTGATTTAGACTGATGTATGAGAAAGTCAGACCTATAAACTTAGTTTGAATAATTCTTCTGGTAGATCTGGAAATATTTAAACTCATTCATTTTTTATAGTACTGTAAATTTAAAGAATTTAATTTTTTAAAAATTTGTTTCTTCTGCTCTGTCATATAACTTGACTGTCACAGAATGGACCCATAAGCACCCATTGTAATATATGTAGCCTTTGCACAGCATTTGTCATCATCTGAGATATATCAGTTTGGTATGGATAAAGAATTCACAGGAGGATAGAGCCAAACGATGGCTTTGAACATGGCTGAAGTACAACGTGGCTGTGAGGACAGG
>JAVJGJ010000002.1:4245686-4271848 GCA_035590215.1 Microhierax caerulescens
CATAAGCACCCATTGTAATATATGTAGCCTTTGCACAGCATTTGTCATCATCTGAGATATATCAGTTTGGTATGGATCCTATGTCTGCATCAAGCCATAAAGAATTCACAGGAGGATAGAGCCAAACGATGGCTTTGAACATGGCTGAAGTACAACGTGGCTGTGAGGACAGGACTGTTTTCCATTCATTCTAGTTTTCTTCTTTGGTTCTATGCTGTTAAATGTTCTGGCTATTATGCCTTTGTCATGCCTTTGCCACTGTTTGCAGTGCAACCTGGAACAAAAACTGAGGCTCAGAGATGAAACTTTATCTCAAAGGAGAATGGGTAAGTGCACCCTTGCTCTGACCATTACGGAGCTGTGAAATGGCTAGATGGAAAATGTTACGCTATAATCCATGGCATATTGCAAATGCGCCAGACCCATCAGCATACAGATCTCTACCAGGAGGCATGTAGGGCATTACCCAACTTTGGCATTCATTGTGAGTTCAGTTCAGTCCCTAGCAGCTGGATGTCATGCCTTTGGGAGGAAGCAGCAATGTCTGTCCCACTCTGTTGGACCCCGTGTGCCAGCAGCAGCGATTCAGTGCATCTGTTATCTGCCATCCAGCTGTGCCTGGGGCCCCGGGGCAGACAGCAGCTTGGTGCTGCACATGGTGGAGAACCGTGCTCTGCACTCACAGATGCCTGGCTAGCAGGGACATTTGCCCTGTGGCAGCACACAGCTGTGCTTGTTCTTCTCTTGTATGAACCACCTAACAGACATACAGGATGGGAGGTGTTAGGTTGGAAGAACTTGAAAAGAAGTGGAAATGAAAGGTGTTGTGGTTTTGTCTAGCATGTATACATGGATCAGTTTGGGAATATGAGCCAGCAGTGTGCCTGGGTGGCCAAGAAGGCCAACAGCATCCTGGCTTGTATCAGAAACTGTGTGGCCAGCAGGGCCAGGGCAGCGATCACCACCCTGTACTTGGCAATGATGAGGTTGCACCTTCAATACTGTGTGCGGTTTTGGGCCACTCGCTGCAAGAAAGATACTGAGGGGCTGGAGTGTGTCCAGAGATGGTGAGCAAAGCCGGTGATGGGTCTGGAGCACAAGTCTTATGCAGAGCAGCTCAGGGAACTGGGGTTGTTCAGCCTAGAGAGGAGGAGGCTCAAGGGGGGACCTGATCACTCCCTACAACTGACTGAAAGGGGCTGTGGGCAGGGGGGTAGGTCTCTGCTGCCAGGTAACAAGTCACAGGACAAGAGGAGACAGCCTCAGTTGTGCCGGGGAGGGTTAGATGGTTAGACTGGGTATTGTCAATCATTGGAACAGGCTGCCCAGGGAGGTGGTGGAGTCACCATTTCTGGAGGTGTTTAAAAGATGTGTAGCTGTGGCACTTAGGGACATGGGTCAGTGGTGGGCTTGGCAGTGCTGGGTTAAAAGTTGGACTCAAAGATCTTAAAGGTCTTTTCCAAGCTAAACAATTCTATGATTCTATGACCTGTAAGTGCTCTGTAGCCTTCAATTATTAGTGGTGTAAGGGCTATGCCAAGAGTCAAAATATGCTTTACTGCTTGTAATGCATCCCAGTGTAGCAATACCAACATAAGGAGATGAACAATACAGTAATTCTCTATCTTGAAGGCTAAAAGGGAATTGTAAATAAAGGCAGAAATGGGAATTTCTATAAAGATACCAAATCCAACTTACTGGATTGTTGGTACCTCAGTTATAGAACTAGGTGATGAAGCAAAGATGTTTTTCACCCAAGATGCTTTGTTATCAATGACAATTTTAACAGAAGTTAACATATTAAAGTTAAAAAAACCCCCAACCTTTTATGAAATTGGTGGATCTATCTATTCAATTCAAAAGCATGTAGAGGAGCTAACCCTGACTGGATTTTAAATGCTGGCAAATGACCTTCTATGTGATTTGAAAGTTTTGGGAAAGTGATTTAGGATTCTAGATCTAGGTTTGAAAAAAAAAAACCAGGTTTGAAATCTGTTCTTTCTCTGTAGAGCTAAATGAGACATGACCTTTTTTCTAAAGGACTTTTAAAGGTTTTAAATCTTGCATCATTTACTGTAGCATCATGAAGAAATAGAGGAGGCTCCAGGAGCTTCAAAAGAACTAGAAAATTTGCAGCCTATTTCTAAGCAGTGTTTTGCTATGAACTACCATCAGGTTTTGTATGGCTGATCAATAAATGGAGTTCCCCTCTTCATCTAAGGGGAAGAGTTGCCTTACCCAGTCCCTGGCACATCGCTCTGTTTTGGCCCTTGCTCTTAGGGTAACAGGAAGGCAAGGCAGGTGTGCTGAAATTCTTCAATGAAGAAGCAGAGGATGCTGCAGCAGCATAAAATTTCCCCTTGACCCACCTTTCAGATGCCCAAGTTCGGACTTGTGCTACTTCACATCCTCCAAATGACACAGATGGCAGGATAGAGCCAATCGGAAGCACTTGATAACAAAATGGCAATTCATTTTGCAATTCCTTCAGCATTCATGCTAACAATACTGGTCCTGATGGGCTCCTTGGGTATGAATGTAGCTTTCAATATGCAATTCCACAGGAATTACACCACTGCTCAGCTCTCATTAAGTCTGCTTTATTGTAAAGTGTTGCTGAGAAATCCTCCTATTACTGATACAGGACAACTGCTTTGCTTCAAAGAACTGCCTGATTTCCAAAAGCTCCTGTGTGTGTATTTGCAGGGTTTTTTTTTAATACTCTCTTTACAGTGCATTATCTCACTTTGTTTATATTTTGGACACTAATGTGATGTGTTTAAGTATGTAAATTGCCATAAAGTGAGGAAATGAGATGTTAAAAATAGCTATGGAGTGCTGAAAGAGAGTGGGGTGGGCATAAGGTGGCCAGTGTGAGAGGAGGTGCTTTTGGATCCAGAATTTCTCTCTATTTTTTTAGGGAAGGTAAACCCTTGCCTGAAGGCAACCCCCCAAAAAGAAATCTCATTATAAGGAAATGCCTTCTACAGGTAAAACAGGTTTTACCTACTTACTGCAGGTAAAAAAATCACATTTTTAAAAAACACCCAGTGTCTGCTGTTCTGCGATATAGGCATTCCAGGCTAAGCCCCTGCTCCCAGCAGCACTGTAATTCACTTTCTAGGGAAGCAACCGGGGAAAATTAACTCCGTCTCAGCCAGACCCAGTACAGCAACCTGTCCTTACTGCTGAACAAAGTGATAGGACTCGTCATGCCTGTCCAGCCCTCATTTCCATTACCTAAAATCCTAAGTCCGTTAACTTGAATCTATCTCGTTAATCACTTTACCTGTAGTTGCCTGTGGATGTTTGAGGAGATTTACTGTCTTTTAGTCACATGCTGAAAATCATTTTCATTCAGAGGATCTCAAACCCCAATGCAGGAAGCAGCCACCACCTGCACCTCCCCGGCTCCTTTTCTGGGTCATGTTAAGCTGTGGCAGTGTAACAAGAACATCGTTAAGCTGAGTCCCCAACGAGGAACTCGGTATGAGACCCCAGTACGAGCATCACCTTCTCCAGCAGGCCCAGAGACATGCTGGTGGTGGCTGTGGGGCTGGATGTCCCTTAATACTTCTCAGCCATGGGGCTGTTGGTTGTGCTTTCTGCTGTAACCTGCCATGAATTCACAGGTGATGAATGAAGCTGTTCCCATAAGAAAGAGCCTCCCAGTCACAGCACTGGCAGGGTGACGTTGCGGTGATTGATAGGTATTCAAGCTGCGAGGCTGCGATCGGGCTGTGTGCTTGTTTGTATAGTGCTGGGAAGCATCTGTACCTGGCCTCCAGCCCCAGAGGATCTGCATGAAAGCCCTGATAACCAAAACATGTTGCTTACTGGCAGTACGGCATTAACACCAGTTCTAATGAAGGGTTCTCTGTTGTCTCTTGGGATTTGCCTGTCACACCGAACCCTCCTCTGTCCAGCTGGGAGGAAGTCTGGGGATGAATGTGGCAGAGACAATGAGACCCCCATGGCCTGCTGCTGGGTTGCTGATTACCATATTAATGTGCAGCGTCCCAACTGAATGCTGGACAAAGGACAGTACATCTTTAATTGGAAATATAAAGGACTGCTCATGGCCCGGCTTGAACTGGGAGGATTTATGTCTCTCCCTCTAGATGGGATTGAAGGGAATGGTATGATTCACTGAGCGGCGTGCATGTCGCCTGATTTACTGCCCATCATTTACATTCCACTAAAGTCAATCAGTGCAGAAGGTCATTCCCAACCTGAATTTTTTCACGTTAAATCTTTTCTGTCCCAGACTTACAGTCAGGCCAGGCAAGACACTTGGCAACCCAAGCTAGTTTTGATGTTGTTAATCTTAATTCTCTGATTAGAAGAAAAGAGACTGTAAAAACAACAACAAAAAAAAACCCCAGAAGATGTTTGTGCATCCATTGATGGAGTCTGTACACATGATAAACTCAGCAGAGTCAACAAATAGCTGGTTCCTTTCTATTAAATCTGTACTTGCATATTTGCCATGAGGCTGATGAATTCCTTATGCTCTGGGTCAACAAGGCTAGTTCTGCCAACCCTGCCTGAATCATGTATTTGGTAGTTTGCCTAAAATTTGTGCCTGTCCCTCTCCAGATGAGCTGGGTGAAGACTTGAAAGATGAAATAGTTTAAGTACTTCTTTCCTCCTGAATGGTGCTTTGAACACAGGTAACCTTAGCATACTAGTTAACACATTGAAACTATTCTAATGTTTTTATAATGAATTGTCTTCCTATAAGCTATGAATCTACTTGCACTATACTGGCAATTTGTAAAAAAAATTAGGACCAGACTTCTCTATTAGATGTGTGATCTGATTCCCAAATCACATGTGCAGCTCAACCTGCAAGCTTGGAAACAGCTTTTAAATAGTTTGACACAGACACAACTAAATATGAAGCCTGTTGATTTGCTTGTGCAATCTCGTGACATTACGTGTGACTGTGTGTTTGACAAGCTTACACTTAGCCCTGAATTCTTACTCAAATGACTTATTACGAAATTATGATAATAGAGGGTGTTTAGTTTTGCAAGGTTTTTAAGTAAATAGTAGCTGAATTCATAGAATCATTAAGGTTGGAAAAGACCTTTAGGATCATCAAGTCCAACTGTTAAGTGAGCACTGCCAAGCCCACTGTTAAACCATGTTCCCAAACACCATATCTACATATCTTTAAATTGTCTCCAGGGATGGTGGCTCAACCACTTCCCTGGGCAGCCTGTTCTGGTGCTTGGATTATGATCTATTGGCTTGATTTCTCTTGTAATCTGGCTCTCAGCAAATGACAGAAAATAAATATGAACATCAGTCTGAACTGGAAAGAGAAATTTCAATTACATTTGAACAACATATGCTTAATAGGATTCTTGTGTCAGTAATAACTAAAGACCACTGTTTATCATAGTAGAAGAGCAAGTAATTTGAAATGTATTCTTTATAAGGTGTTTTTTGATATGTAAAGAAAAAAGCTTTAGAAAATTTCTAGCTCAAGTATTTCAGCTGTTGTTTTCTGTATTCTTTTCTTCCTCCAAGTTTTGAAATTTTGAGAAATTATTGAAAAAATATTTTGCTAGCGATTTCTTTTTAAAGGAAAATCAGGCTGGGCATTCCTCAGTGGTTAAACTGTCTAGTGCGGTGGTGTAGAGAATGTGCTGTGTTCTGCCAAATATGACTGATTAAGTCACGTAAGTAACCCACAAAATATAAGATCAATACTTTTGTGTGTAAAACGTAAAACTAAGTAACAGTTACACATAAGCTATACCACATTTGTGTAGGTTTGTGTGCATGCATTTTATTTAATGAATGCTTAAATGGTTTGACTTCCAGAGGATTACAGAAGTATGTAACTTTGAAGAGTATAATTGTATTTCTTCATTGGGATGTACTGGTGAAAAGCTAGTTGTCCTAAGTACGAAGCCTTCTTGATTAAGAGCAGCTTACTGGTGACCTAAGCCACTTAAACACTTCAGGAGATTATTGCAGCTTAACCGTTTTAGGGTCATCTTAAAGTATTTACTGACATCTTTAAACCCATTTAGAGCTACAGTGCTCACCTGTTATAACTGTAACTGAAGCAATAAATAGTCATTCAGTAGACAGTACAAAATGAGCAAATCAGGTAGTGTGCTATTACCTAGGACAGCAGGTTGCTTTTGGCAGCGGCATATCTGTACTGCAACATTAATGAGAGCAGTCTCAGAGATGATTCTTCATATCTCTGGCTCAAAATATATTTTGAATCAAAGTGGTATTTTTCCAAGTTCCACCTGATGTTCACCATCTGATGTTGTTGCTGTTGCTCCACAGAAATCTCTCTGGTTCTTCATTCCCCATCCTTTCTGCCTGAGAGTAACACCCCTGGAAGACACTTTGTGTTGTGTTGAAAACAATTTCTTTACTTGGGAGCATGGAACATGTTGATAATGGTTACACAGCGGGAGCTGATTTTTGACACCTTGACTCTTCTCTGATTATCAAAGTGCTCGTCTTTATAGCAGTGTGACTAAGTGTATTAAGCTGCAGGTCAGATAATGGCTTTAATGTGAACCTCACTGCTGCATGGGTGACTCAACAGCATTTGCAAATTGCTCACAAAAAGCAGCAACAACTCAGTAGCCTTTAAACTGTGCACACGGTTGACACCAGCTCCAACACCACGTGGGTATAACAGAACCCACTGCAGAGAGCTTGGGTTCAGTGCAAGTCTAACTCCTGGAATGACATTTGGCTATTTCAAATAGTGAAGGTCACTCAGCTTTTAGTTGCAAAAAACTCAGATGAAGCAAAAGCAGACGTTCTGTAGCAAGTGTTCAGTTTTAGATAGTTACACAAACTATTCAAAATTAAGCCAGTAATTATACTGATCTAAATCAGCACCTGCTCTCAGTGAGAGATGTTGTAGAGTCCACAGCTTTTCTCTCTGAGCTCCACTTTGACAGAAGGAAAGCATACCATGCAAGGAACAGGCCATTGGGAGCTGCTAACTTTTTGACAGAAGTTATTTTTCTCCTTCTATTAGACTGGTTATAATATCCTGACTTCATCAGCTTCTCTGAGAAGACATGGTAGGTTTGTGGCAGGAGCTTAAATAAGGTGAAGTTCATGTAAAATAGATTGTGTAGTTTCTTAAAGTGTCTATCAAATTGCTCAACTCTAAGCATCTCTTAGCAGCAGCAAAAAAGTGCTGTTTCTCCACAGCCCTTGACAACCTTTTTTGATAGGCATTTATGTAGGGATTTTGTTTGCTTTCCTTAAAGGGCATCATGGTGATAGGATAAGGGTCTCCTGGATTTGTAAGGAGGAGGTTGTGTCGGCCATGTAGACTGCAGACCACGTCTGCCCACTGGCAAGGCTGCTGAGGGTCCCCCTCCAGGCTTTGTTATTGGTTGCCTGTTCCACCTTTATGTTGGACTCAGGATATTCTCAACGTCTTAACAGATCACTAATAATTAAATTTATCTGACCTAACTTTATGCATATAATATATATGAATTATATTGATTCATAAAACTATATGAAACAGAACTATTTGTACTTTTTTAATGTGAGTATAATTATGTGTCTTGGTTGTGGGAAGGTTGCCCTTTTTCTTTCATCTGTGCAGGGATTGTTCACATTTACGTAGAAAGAATCTCAGTGAAGAAAAAGCTAATTTATCAGCCTAGTGTTACATGCTGGACTAATGCAATTTGTCTCTTTGAGAAGGCTGAAGACAAAACTGCTCTCATTGCTTGGGGTCACTGGAGATCTTGTACAGTTAGGATAAAAATCCATTCAGAACAAAATTCAAACCTAGATTTTTTATTTCCCCCCTTAGATTACCCATGGCTCTCTACTTTTTATTTATAGAATAAAATAAATAAATTCTACTGCTTGAGATTTGCATGATGTGCACAGTGCCTGGGTCTTGCTAGCTTATCTGTTATTGCAACCCATCCATACTTGTGCATTGTCTATTTTGAGAACATTCTGGTTTTGTCAGGGACTGTGCTCTCTCATTTATTTCTACATATAAGAATATTATTGCACAAGTCTTAACCATTTGCACAGTGGTACCCCGTTTCTTCTCTCTCTCTCTCTCTATTTTTCTTTTTTTTTCTATATTTTCTTCATATGTATTTTTCTAATACAGCTTTCTTCAGCTTCTTTGCAGAAGACATAATTATTATTTTGTAATTACATATAGCTATGATGTCAAAGCTGTTAGTCTGGATAATGACTATAACTGGTGCCAAACTACTTTCTAGATGTTTTACATCATCTTTGCCTGTGAAAGTTGATAGTAACATAAAATAAATATTATAGAAAATAAAAATTGGAAGGTAAAGCAGGAAAAGGAATCTCAAACTTTTATTTTAGTGAAACACTAATGTTAATTTATTTTTCAAACTATTGTAACAAGCCTATATAAAGAATCAGAAAGTAACAGTAGTTACTACAGAAGTAGCTGTTTGTAATTTACCTAAACTCATCTATGTAGAGTCTACAAATCCTTTGTCAGTTTTGAAAGCAGTAACATTATTGAAAAGTATGTTAGCCTTTCCCATCAAAAATAAGTAGTTCTGGATTGCAGTTTTTACTGGATTTCTGTTTTTACTCCTATGCTGCTCTTTGATTATGTGTCAATGGACTTCCAAAAATCTGGAAGTGCTGTAGCGATCTTTACTATTCACTTGTTTTGGCTGTATAAATACACTTGCACCTTTCATCCATGGTAAAATTAATACAGCTGCAGGACTGAGGACAAATCAGAAAACAGATTTTCAACCAGATGAATGTCAAGGTGCTGAAGGCATTTGTAAGCCAACCTCTTTGCTTTGCATGGGTATGATGTTGGAAGGCTTGCACGGTCACTTAGCTAAGGTATTGGAGTAGGTTAACGTGCCTGATGGTGGCTAGTAGTGTCGACACCAGGCACTAAATGACAGTGCCCAAACATTCTTGGCTCTGAGCATGCAATGAGCAGCTCGATGCATCGTGAACGACAACTGTAGCTACCCATCCACAGTACCACCCTGTGCCCATGATCCTAAAACCAGCTCATTAATGTGAAGGGATTTATCACAGATCTGTCCTAGAAACTTCTTTTGCCAATGATTTGAGTCTACAGTGCAAGCTAAAAGGGAAATTTCTATAGAACATGCATTCACATGAGAATGATTCCTGCAAGTATTTCAACTTCTGACTACTATTTTAGGAAGATAAGTGTAATCTTTAGGAATTGGTGTTAATTCACAATTACTAATATGTTCCCCCTTATAAAATGATTCTGGAATTAAGCAACTCCTTTTCTCCTAATCAAAAGTGCAAAGAGTGTATGAAGTGAGCTATTTTGGGGTTGGCTATGGATTAAAATTCAGAAGGGTGGTTATTAGCTTTTGATATTTTCTTGGAAGTTGATGCTGTTTTTCCTCATTCCCCTTCCCTGAAGGTTGTAGAGAATGCTGTGCTTAGCAGAATAATAAAAATAAAATAAACACCTGCCCTCAGATTGGTACCACAGAAAAATAGGTGAAAAAAATCCTATCAAAATGATTTTTAATGTGTCAGATGTGCACATCTAAGACAAAAAGCAGAAATGTGGTCATCTTTTACAAGGTTTCTGTTATGAAACTCAAGTTCTTTTGGGAAGCACTGGAAGACCATGAGTTCTTGAAGGATGTGGCAGCTCTTCATTTGGATGCAAATTTGCAAAAGGTGCTTTGTGAGGATGTCATACATATGAAAAGACAGACCCACACCCCTGTGGACCTGTATATGTTGCCTTCATTTCTAGTGAAGTGGGAACAAGGACATATTCCTGGTCCACAGAATAATACTCATTTTTTTTAGACCATTGTAAGTATATAAGGACACAAAATTCTCACTAAATGTAGCAAAACAAAGTGAAAATAATCTTAAACATTAAGAAGACTAAATGTATTATACTTCAAAAGTATTGTTCAACTAAGAAAGTGCAAATATTTTGCTATGGAGAGGCTGGACCCTGGAATTACTGTGTAACAGAGTATTAGCTATGCCTTTCGTTTGTGGCTCGACCACCCAGTGAGCTACTGTTAAATGGGGAATGAGTTGCATAAGTTTCATTTCTAAAGGCTGTATTATGTCTTGCCTTGTCTCTGTGTGGCCACCTATACTTGTGTAAACAGAGTAATGAACTGCATCCCTTTTGCAGAGAAGTAGTAAGACAGGATGCAAGCAGCGAAGAATCGGTGTCTCTGTGTCCTATTCCAGGCAAAGCCCAGTGTCTTTCTGGACATGTTCACTAAACAAGAATAATGTTTTTCTTGATTTGCCTCTCCTTATGTCAGTCTCTCAAATTTCTCCGTTTTCTTCGTGTTGCAGTAGACCAGTATAAACAGCTGTAACCACAGTGAAAGTATAAAACCAGCTCTTACTGGTCAGCTGAAATCTCAGATCTTTCCCAGGTATGTAAAGAAATCAAATTTAAGCTTAAACAGAGATTTAGGGTCAGCATTCTGGTACATTCAACTAGGATATTTCTCAGGGCATGGCAATTGCATGGGAAGAGCACATGCTGGGTAGGATACAGTAGAGAGTGCCAAAAAAGGCAATTAGACCACCTTACTGGCACAGGAAATAATTGCAGTTTGAGTAATGGTTTCTCTTGTTGGCTTTGAAAAGACACTATTATGGATGCATCTAATCAGGATAAAACCTAAGGCAAATTACCTCAAACCCATGTATTTATTTCTTTGGAGTCTGTTTAGATACAAGATTTCTTGAGATTAGCTTAGTCTTTTGATTGTGTACCATGCACCTCCAAGTTACATAGAAAAAAGAGAACCGTTAAGAATCTCCTCTCAGGTAGGCTCGTATCCCTTGCTGCTTACAGGCTTCTGAGAAGTCTTTGGTAATGCAGGCTCCACTCTAACAGTAAATGAGTTTGCTGAGTCTACTCTTTTCCTATCAAACAACTTTACTTCTCTCAGTGTTATACCTATCCTCTCTGCTGTTCTGCATTTCTACATTCTCCTTAAACATGGCTTCTTTTGTTTGGCCATGCCAAAGGGTAAGTTTAATTTGTGCTGTGCTCCTGTGTCTGCCAATTAGTCATCAAACTCTTGAAGCAGAATTATCCTAATGATCTTTCAACTACGTGTTCAAATAAAGTCACATGCCCTTGAATAAGTAACACTGACTGCATTGCAGGCTTTTTTTCTTTTTCTTGCCCCCATACTTCCACCTTCCCAGGCCCTTAACCAGGGACCACTTCATCATTTTACATGGTACAGAGTTGTGGTGCAAACAGGCAGAAATAGTTGGCTAATCCTCTTATTTGAGTGCTATTTTCCTGTGCTCCATTTTGATCCTTTATAGCCACAGCACAAACATGTCAGATGGAAGAGTCCTTAACACTGAAAAATCACTGTTCTGATTGGACCTGAATCATATAGATCAGCCGTCAGTATTCAATGAGGATGAGGTGTTGCAGTTCAATAAGCAGTGTAGGTACGAATGACCCCAGTATGGGATGCCTATCCATCACAGGGTGATTGATACTAGACTCAGAGGTGCCTTGTAGAGTTTACCCCCAAGTAAAAAGGTTTGAATTCTTTACTGGATAGCTTGAAATGTAAGAGTTGTCTTTGCTGTCGGCAAACAGTATTTCAAATTATGATATTGGCATAATACAGAACAACAGTCCAGGAAGAAGCAATCTCTGTACAAGCCATCTTAACAGCTTTATGCCATGTACCTCACGAGGTTTATTTCAGAATTACAAATCATGTTTGTAGATACTGTTTGAGGTTACTCTGTTTGGCTCATCTTGTCTTTGACTGAAGAACCTGAGAATTTAGTAAAATGTGGAAAATGTGAGAGAACTAAAGCAGCATGATGGTTTCTTGGTATGAAGAAAGCAGAAACTGATGGAATTGGTTATGAAGAAAGTTACTGTAGTGCAGTAGGAATATGAGAGGTGGACAGCCTTGTAAGGAGTGCATGTCTCAGTCTATAAATTCTCATCTTGACCAGAAGGACAAGCATTTTCTCTATGAAACATACAAAAGAATGCATTTCTTTAAACTTCATCCCTTCCTTGATTACAGATTTTAAAGCAATCAGATTATCTAGGGGAAAAATATATGTATCTCTGTTACCTTTCCAATGTAATATGAGTCAAAATGTGTTGTTTTGCTTCATGTTGCATTTTTTCCAGTTATATCTAATTATATCTCTAAATACAATTGTGTAAATTAGTCATTGATGGATGTATGCCTTTTCTTGGTCTTGGAATTTATTGGCCAATGTAATGTTTTTGCCAAATCTTCAATCTCTTGTGTTAACAAAACTGTGGGCAGCCCAAGTGGTTTACTGTGGACGTCAGAGAGGTGCGTTGCCAGAAGAGACATCATGGGAGGTTAATACATGTGGTAGTTAAGGCACATTTCAACAGTTAGGGTTAGTGGGCTGATTTCAAGGTCTTGTCTTGTTTTGTTGGCCATAATATCATGGCTTTGGGCACCCTCCTTGGAGGTAATAACTAGCAATTATAAACCTTTAAACATTGTGGGCATGAGATTTTTTTTTATTATTATTTTTCCCCCCTTCTTTTTTCCTGTCCTTTATAATTTACTTACCCAGAAAAACTTAGCTCAAATCTCACTTACCACATGGAAATCTGTGTGGTCCAGCTCTTCACTGCATTATTACATCCAAGAATGCAGAAGGTAAAAGTAAATGAAAGGCAGGTCCTGCTTGATGAACCCAATCTCCTTCTACGACAAGACGACCTGCTTCATGGATAAGCAAGAGGCTGTGGATGATACAATAATCACAGTAATAATTGCCCTGTACTTGGCACTGGTGAGGCTGCACTTCAAATCCTGCATTCAGGATTGGGCCCTTCATTTCAGGGGGGATTCTGAGGTGCTGGAGTGTGTCCAGAGATAGGCAACAGGGCTGGGGAAGGGCCTGGGGCACCAGTCTGATGGGGAGTGGCTGGGGGAGCTGGAGGAACTGGAGAGGAGGGGGCTCAGAGTGGGCCTTATCGCTCCCTACAACCACCTGAAAGGGGCTGTGGGCAGGTGGGGGTTGGTCTCTGCTCCCAGATAACAAGTAACAGGACAACAGTAAACAGCCTTCAGTTGCTCCAGGGGAGGCTTAGATTGGATATGAGGAAAAACTCCTTCACTGAAAGGGTGGCCAAGTCTTGGAACAGGCTGCCCAGGGAGGCGGTGGAATGGAAGTGCTGGAAGTGTTTAAAAAGTGTTTAAAAAGTGCATAGGTGCGGTGTTTAGGGACATGGTTTAGTGATGGACTTGGCAACCCTGGGTTAATGGTTGGACTTGATCATCTTAAAGGTCTTTTCCAACCTAAATAATTCTATGACTCTCTGATTCTGTACATTCCTTGAAAATATTGTATGTAACAGACAGGCAGGGTTATAGCTGTCTTGTACCCAGATACAATCAATTGCAAAATTGATTTTTTGGCTATAGTGCCTCGGTGTCCCTTTCTCAAGGAAATTCACTTTTTTTCTTTTGCCAGTTCAGAGAACTTCTAAATTGTAAAACAAGAGAACAATTTTTTAAGAAGTATGAGCCTCAGGGTTTCTAGGACTCTAGCATGAATGTCAAGACTTCACGTGACCTGTCCTTTTCTGTCTCTTGGGGACAACAAAACCTGCTGGAAACTATCACCTTTGTGCAGTCTGAGGAAAAACTTAAGTTGAATGTCCTGCTCTTATTCTAATATCTCCTTCAGTCAAGCCCCTCATGTTGCACAAACTGGGGGTGGAAGGGAGTTGCTTTGAAACTGGCTGCATTTGTCTGCATGTGTGCCCACATGGATGAATGACCAGATCGGCCTGGGTGTGTAGTTTGTTCACTTGAGAGTTTGTTCAGGTGTACCTTCTAAATTATTCCAGGTTTCTTGGTAAAATCAAGGATAAATTTGGCCTATGCTTTTCCCTTCTGTCCATCATGGCCTTGCACATCTGTGGAAGCTGAGGGAGTTAAAAAGTGTAACTTGATTTTTATATTGTTTTTAATGTGATCAGGAAAGTTGTCCTCTTCCAGTTTATAGAAGTATAATAATTAGCAATCTTGACTCATATTGAGCGTGAATGGGAATTTCACCTGTCAGCAAAGTATGAAGTGTGCTTTAGGAACCGGTATGCTTGCAGAATATAAAGGGAAAACGGAGCTCTCTGTGGTGCTGCTGGGATGGAGACTGAATCGTGCCAGTCCTTCCACTCCTGCTTCCCCTCGGCTGCTCACCCTTCACAAACACAGAGTTTATTGCTTAACCCCCACCCCCAACCCCCCTACACAAACGCTTCTGTGCACGTGCTGGGCGTTGAGAGTAATGCTGTGGTGACAGAGAGCTATGGAGCTGCTTCTGCACGGCTATTGGATAAAGATCCATCACCGACTGACTGATATGTGACCCACAGGTACCACATATGTTACCTAATGACCAGTCACTTAATTATAGACTAGGTGACATGTTTATAAGGGTGAACTTTAGAGTGCTATTAGGGAATGGACAGATGAACTATACCAGTGCCCTCCGGGTAGATTTCACCCAGACTCTTCTGCCTCTGTAGACCCATTACACAGTAATTAGGGTGATTTTTAAGTAGGATGCAAGGAGTTAAATGACTAACCTTATTATTGCTTCATTTGTCACTGTGGTAAGTGCCTCTTTGGGGGAGGTGGCTCAGAAAAAATTGAGAGAAAGAAAGGAGAACATGAGGTGTAAAATCTCTTCTTCCCTAAGTCTACATGTGGAGAGCAGGAAGATGAAGAAACATATTTTTTTCAAAGCTAAGCCTGAAGAAATCTTTGAACAACCTGATTGTTCACTTTAACAACTGAAATGTCCATGAAGAAACGCTAGTTGCATAATGGTGTTCCATAATAATGATGATTTTGTACTAATAACTTCTTCTGCAGTCCTAAGAAATAAGGTTTACAACTTGTGGACATACCAATTTACTAATTTGATTCATTGAGGTCTTTTCAGAAAACATTTTGGACATCTGTTTTTATTTTTTTTTTCCCTATAGAGGTAGAAACATAGCTGAGACAAGTGGCTCTCTGTCTTCTCTGGGCTGGAACATAATCACATCTTAAAAGCAAGTTGCTTGGACCACTGTCCCCACTGTGGGACTGGTGGTGGCAGGGATTCTGGTGTTGATGTTGGGACGGCTGCTGCAGTTTCCCTGCCGGAGTGTGGCAGTATCCCAGCCCTGCCCTTCCAGTGCCAACCCCGAACCTTTGATTTAGCAACAGGGTGAGCATGTGCTGATTTTCTGGCTTTTCTTGTTTGTGCTCAAGTCAAGGAGTCAAACATCCTCAATTACTGCTAGTGACATGCTTCTGAGTGACTGGTGGAAGCATTCACCTTCTCTGCAGTCTTCGTGTTGGGCGTTTAAGTTTTGGAAAAATGTTTTTCTAATTAGTTGTACGGGGATGTTATTGCACAGGTAAAATGGTCATCTTCATTAATTCAGATTTAACAGCCAATTGTTGGAATCTTAAATGCAGCCATGAAGCATGGAGTCATGCAAATCAGTTGTTGCATGATAATCTCAGCTACTTATTTATTTACTGTGTATATAATACATATGTATATAATATTTATGTATTTTATAGATATATATATACACACATATATAAATATTTGCAGTGCTTATACATGGGTGACTGCTTAGCTACAGCTTTTTACCAATGCCCTTAGTTTTGTTTCATTCACTCATCTGAGTCTTTATCTTTTCAAGTAGTAATAGTTGAAGGAAAAAACTGCAGGGCAGATTTACCTTGTTCTTTAGGAGATAATAATTGCTGTAGGGTGTCTCTAATTGAAGGGAAGGAGATAGGTTTGAACTTCTCAGCCTTTGCTTTGCATCAGCTGGCTGGGAGCCAGTTCAGATCCAGCAGCAATATAGGTGGTTTAACCAGTGATATGTAGGAGCTAATATGTCCTGCTAAGATAAATGTAAATAATGTAAATGAACTGGATGTAAAAATGTTTTTTTGGCATTTTATATGGCCCAGTGGCATTCATAAAGGGGAACATAGTTATGACCCTATGGTACCTTGCTACAAAGTACCTAATTTTCTTGAAAAGTTGATGCCTTTGAGGTGTTAAATATTGCATTAAGTTAGCCAAATATTCTTAATTTAATGCAGTGTGGCTCTTGCCTCTCCAGGATCTGTTCAGGACCTTTCAGGATCAGACAGGGAAGAGAAAGAAGTGGTTAATGATATGAAAAGCCCTGGAATTCGGTAGTATTTTTTTCTCCATTGCGGCAGGTATTAGTGTTAATATTTAAAGGCTTGAGAAACATTTGAAGATTCTTTGCCCTTCCCTGCTTCTAACCTGTGTTTATGAAAATAGTAATGGGAAGAAGATAAATGTTAAAATGTTATAGGAATTCTTCCCTCCCTCCAAAAAAAAGAAACCCGGTGCAGAAATACTTAGCTGAGACCTGGAAGATGTAAAACATGTGGAGACTTACATCAAAGTTTTGTTCACCTGGACATAAAGGTGGATGCATGGATTCACACACGCACACCCCCACCCCCCAGACTTTAGTGTGCAGTTATTGTGTGCAGAGTATTTGTCTTTAAATTATGGCTTTGCAGTCCTTCGTAAGGGTCAGAGATGTATTTAGGAGCTCCAGCTGTTCAAAGTACTTGGAGATGACTACCAAAATGTTGTTTTTTCAGTTTGCTTTCCTTTCCCATCCCCTCAATATTTTAGGGTGGGATTTAGACACCTAACCATATATGCCTGCTGCTGTTCTTGTCAGCTCATGCCAGTCTGCCTGGCCAAAGCACCATGAGTGTTATCTGTTTCATTTCTACATCCCACAGCCCCCCTTCATCAAGTGTAAGTGGCGGATCCTTCAAATGGTAGGCAGTGTTTATCACAAAAAAGTCACGGTGAAGAAGTGAGACTGTATATGCCTGGGCTGCCACAGCAACTGAATATGCAGCTGGCAGGGTGAAATTTAAATAAACATATTGGAAACAGTTTAAGGAAGAATGAAACATACCTCTCCTTCCAACATTTTTTCAGCATAGTTTTATACAACATAACACACTGATGGCAACGCAGAGCTGCTGTTAGTTTCACAGTGGTACTGTGTTCAGCAGTCAGTTCTGAAGTAGCAAACCTCAACAGCTCAGCTTTATGGGGAGCTTTTTGGAGCTGCCCTTGGCTTCTGTGCCAAATTTTTAACTGGTCTCCCCAAACATATTTCTTCTTTGTTTCAGAAAAATCAAAACCCAAGGTTTAAAATCTTAGTTCTACTAATGTTTGCTTAAAATAGTGTTGTGAAAGTTTTGTCATTAACTTTTTTGCCCTGTCATAGACTCTGCATGGAACATGAAGCTAATTCTGAGCTGGAATACCTGCACTTTAAATCTATTGCAAATTTTTCATGGTGTCCTAACTAGAATTAGACTCTTTGTCAACTTTTGCCAGTATGGCTTCTTTGGGTTCAGACTCTGCTTTTTATACCATAAATTTTTTACAGATAAAAATCTCTTAAAGCCGAGATCAAAAGGAGTACAGTGTGAACGCCATTGCTGTCTGACAAAACAAACAAACAACAAATGACCTGACATACACTTCCATGAGAGGATTTTTTGTTTAACTCAACTAAATCACTTTTTCTGTGGGGAAATTCTGTTGTTAGGTCTTTGAGTAATTTTGGCTCTCTTGGAATGTATTGTTGGACTTGGTCTCCTTCTATTACTGCTCCCTCATCTGTAATTACTATCCTGCCACTCATTTCCCAGTGTAGTCTGAGACTGGAGTTTACAGGTAGCTGCTTTAGCTGTTGTTAATCTCAAAATGCCAGTATTTTTAACTGTGCTATTCTGGGCAGCAAGGTGCGTGCAGGGCGGGGTACTGGGAGGTGAACGACACATGCTGGAAGTCTGGTGATGAACCTCCACTTTGTGTATCTGTTGCGCTCAAGACAGCAATGCTTACAAGCACGCTTCAGCCTCACGGCTTCCGTTGACCCAATCTGTATGGAGACCCCTTTTTTTCTGGATTAAGGGAGAGAAGGCTGTGATGTGGCAACATGGGTGCAGTCGGACCACCTCTGTCCACAGGGGCTGTTCAGCAGGTTGCCCTGGGACAGGAGGGATCTCCACCCACATGCCCTGTAGTAAGCCCTTGGATGCCCTGGTGGCAATGGTCAGCCGAGGAAGGGTTGGCTTCTCTGCCTGGGGGTGCTTGAAGGCAAGTGGTAAAAACCAAACAAAACCCCCAATCCCCAAAATCAGTTGATTGCTCTGAACTGCCAGTGAAGGGACATCTGGGGCTTCCAGGCACCAGGGGCTTCTTCAGGGGTGGTTACAGCAGTGTGAGATGGACTGGTCCGGTTTCCACTGGCAGGTGTGCATCAAACAGCAGGAGATTGTCGCTAAATATCCTGTAACGTGACATGATTGGTTTCAACTCTCATCTATGATCAGACTACTCTTGGGAATCTTTGTGTAAGAAATGCTTCAGTTTTAGATGTATAAACCCCCCTTGTTTAAGCACTGTAGTATAACAATTGTTTTAAAGTACCAAAGTAACTTCAGGAACAGATTACAGTAATTATCTCACAGAAAATACTGAGAATGCAATAATTAAGGAGTTCAGAGGAAAACTTCACTTTCTGGTTACAAACCTAAAACCTGTTTTCAGTCACAGAAAAATATCAGGAAATAAAAAATCAAATACTGGTCTAACATTGCAAAATTATGATATTCCCTGTCCTCACTTCCAAAATAATACTGAGTTCTCCAACATGTTATAGGTAGAATTTTTCCAAAGGCTTACAAGCTTTTGAGGGAAACTGTGTCATTAAGCTATTTTCCCAAAAAAGTCAATTATGGCATTTTTGGAAAAGTGTCCATCTTCAAATGAGAAACATGTTAAACTTAATGTCACAATCGATTTAACATGGAACAAATAATTTTAAGGAAAAATAATTGTGCCTGAAAAAAAATTGACCATTAAAACAAACCATAATCTCTCTTGCACTTGAAACTTGTTTTTATATACTTAACAAAACAACAGGGATTTTCAAATTTCTTCCATCAGATTGGACTCTTTACAGACATACAAAATAAAATTCAAGATTTTTTTTTATTATTTATTTATTATTTTTTTTTAAGCAGAAGGTTTTAATTTTATGTTTGGAACATTTGAAACAGATTTAATTTTGCCCACAGCCCTAATGTTAGAGGATGGTAAGGGTGCCCAAAGTCCAGGTGAAATCACCTGCGGTAACTTATACTTCTAAAACTTATGTTGCTGTACATACCGAGCAGCTAGTGACTGTTAATATACTTGGCATAACAATTAATAATAACTTTCCAGGCTGAGTTTTATGCCAAGTGCTGTGTACCCTCCAACTGTTGGAAACACTTCCACATCCCAAGACATGGGTTTGATGTTAAGAATTATATAGCTTACTTTATTACTAATGCCTACAAATTAATTAAGGTAGATTTTATTTTGCTGTTGAAAAGGTCAGTAGGAAGGTAGCAGAAGCAGGAGGGACTGCACGTCGCAGCCTCGAGGCTGGTGGGGTGGCTCTCTGGAGGTGCGGAGAAACCTGAACCACACAGAACCATCAGGAAATTCCACGGCTGAATTGGAAGCTGGTACCCAGGAACTTTGGGGCTGGGAAATTAATTTCAGATGACTCTGAAATTTGCCTCCTAGATAAATAGTCTGCGTATTCCAAAACGAGCGTGTAATTTAAAACAGCATGGGGCATTCAGAGAATTAGAAGCCAAAAAAATGTTGGGCTGGGGGTGGAGAAAAACGTAATTTGAAACTGTGATTTAATGAAGAAAATCAAGGACCAATGTGTTGACAGGAAAATTCAGGCAGTTATCAAGTCCAAGGGTGTCAATGAAATAATTAAAAGCACACAGTATGAAATGGCTCTGGCTGCTGTGATAGACGTGGGGTTGCCCTACATACTCTGTGGTACTTTTATATAATAACATCAACATTAGTGCTTGAATGGAGCCAGGACTCACAGGAACTCTATACTGGCCCTTCTTTTATTATTTTAGCTAGAGCACTTCATTAGTGAGGCTGCTCTTTATTGACGACCTGGGAAGGAAAGCAGTGTATAAGTTTCTGCTGCTGCTACCTTCTAATCAGATGAGAGGTGCCTTGAAGAAAGGAGATGAGGGTGGGTAAGAAATTGTAACAAATTAGAAAGGAACAAGCACATTGCTCATGGGGAGGTCTGTTACTGTCATTGGTCTGCGCTACTTCATTGGAGAAAGAGCTTTTTCCGTTCGTTTTTCCTGAGTCCTGTTCTTCCACTAAACTGGGTTGGCAGTACTGCATATCCCTAACTCTATGTGTGGTGGATGGCTGCTCTTTTCCTTGCTGGCTTTATGTACTTCATGGTTACTGAACATATTGGATGATCTTGCCTTTTAATTAGCTTGTCACAAGTCCTTGGAATGAGATCTGAGATGGGAATGCTGGTGGTTCTCGGTTCCATCTCACCACTTACTAGCATCCTTGTGGGGAGGGAGCCAGGACCAACGTGAGTGTCAGTGTGTGGTGGTGGCAGACCGGAGTGAGTGGAATAGGACAACTTGACACTGTTGGTTGGGTTTGGGAGATGCAAAGTAGGTCCCAGTAAGGTCCAACTTTGTGATTCTTGCACCTGTTGTACAGAGAGAGTTGTTTCAGTTGTGCTAAGTTGTGCTAAGATATATTGCTTGCCTGATAGATGGTAAATTTTAGCAAGCTTAATTTCTACTCTATGAATTTCAAAGAAGAAAAAAAAATTGTATTCAAATTTAAATACATTAAGAAAAAAATATGTTTGGAAGCATCTGGAAAACTCTTACTTTTGAAGAAAAGTAGAATGTATAGCTTTAACCTTTGCTGTAAATCATCTAACCCCTCTGGGGTTTGAACTTTTATCAATTTCTGAAAATGAGCTTCCAGTCTGTTCTGTATTGATCATCTACCCCATGTCAATAACAGCTGTTGTGAAGGTGAGCCCTGCTTGAAATTCACGTTAATGGTATTCATGTAGGAAGGACTAGGGGAATATGTGTGTGTATGTATAGTTAGAGATTTGTCTCAAATTCTCAAACTAAAATCTTTAAATAGCAGATTGAACATTATTTATAGTGTTACAGTTCCATAGGACTTCAATCTTCTAGTTATGTTACTTAAAATTTATTTTAGTTTTTATTGTAAATCAAATATCCAACAGGATTATTTCTTATATTGTATTCAAAATTAATATGTGCATCCTAGAAGAAAAATGGTGAAGTCACTGTGAGACTGGTTTAAATAAAGTAAAATTTAAATCTACCACAACTTTTAAGGTCCTGTCACAGGGCCTTAAACATGGAGGCTAAACTGTTGATTTTTAAGAAAAATGTTTTTTTCACCTAAGTAAGAAAGAAATATCCATTTTGGTGGAACATTTTGGAATTCTCATTGCTGAAAAGTGAATATTTTGATTATAAAAAGAACTCAACCATTTTTTCTTATTTCCCAAAGAATTGTTTTTCAACCAAAAAAAGAAAAGCTTAGAAAGACAATATCCACAGAATTTAATTCCTGAATTCCTCACAACTTTTGTGGGAAGATAAACTTTAAATAACAACTCCCATTGAGAACGTAACATTTGTTCTTCTGAGCTACTTTCTTTGCAGCTTCAAATATTAACTAATAAACTAGTTACAAAGCTGTCCTGCTGCTCTATTTTGATCCTTTGGCAAATGTAAACTTTACAGAAGGGCTCCCACAAATGCGGGGAGAACTGTCTTTGTGGTAGAGTTCAACGGAAGTGAATCAACCCCCCTTTGATCAAGGGGGCCGTGATACTGGATTGAGGCTCTCGTGGTCATGGGACAAGGGAGATAAAAATGCTGATGTGGGACATGTGGTGCTTCACATGCCCCTGCCATACAGTGCACTTATAGCAAGACAGCTTGTGGTTTGTGTGTCTGTATATTGTTCCTTTGAAGTGGAAGGGAATTTTGAAATTCCCCACCCCCCACCCCCTCCCCCCCGGAAATAAACAACCCAAGTATTTGTATTTTTGTATTAATTTTATATCTCCATTGCTTTTGAAGAGGAGCCCCCTTTTTTTAACTTTTAATATTTTAATGGAGAGAGAAGAGTGCCAGTCTCCTTTCTGTCCCTGAGAAAACCCATTAAGGTGGTGGTGAGACGGTGGGGAGTAACGCTTGTTAACATGTAGGGTGTTGGCAAGAGGATGGTGGGTGAGTTGGGGTGCTGGGAGTTTGTGGAGTTATCCCGCTGAAGTGCTGAGCTGGTGGCAGAAACAGCGTGTGCTTACAGCAGTGGAATTATATGGCTACGAATACATCTACATTTGATATATTCTATATAATGCTTTATATGTTTGCATGTATATACATGTACATAAAAACGTGGAATACTTACACATATATCTATATCTGTCTCGTGTTTGTGTATCTATAGTCATTGAGCTGCATATTACTAACAAAATGAACATTATCACCAAGTGGGGTTGAGCCCAAGTTAGATTTCAGATAATCTGTGAAAGCAGTTAATTAATTGTGAATCGTTTCTCCAGGAAGTCCAAGGTGGAGAGCCCTGTGGTAACAAATGTCACCCCAGCAAATCAATGTTTCATTAGCATGTCTATGGGAGATGTCTGTTCTCTTTTGCACATAAAATGAAACAAGAGCTTTCATCTCCCTTTCTGTCTCACTCTGCCTTTGAGAGGGAATAAGTGGCTTTGTTCATTAAACTCCAAACTTTCACTGGTGTACAGCCCCCCGTGCTTTTTTTCTTTTACTCTAAAGCTCTCAATCAGTTTAAAAGGAGAGAACCTCCATTAAGGACAACTGCCAGGTAAATGTTTATTTTCATAATGCATTTATTAAGGTGTAAAATAGAGGGAAATGTTGCTGCAAGGACTGGAATGTACTTTCAGTATTTGTGCCCATGAACTTCTGCATTGAAGTTTTTGCAGAAAAGTCAGACTGTTTGCAGTACTGTTTTGCAGCATCAAGCAAACTACTGAAGGCATACTTATTTGCATCTTTTAGTCTGAAGCCTGAATTTTGGCAGTGCTGTTTCCTACACTTTCCAAGTTCAGTCAACAATTTTAAGGGAGGAGGGCAGATGGCAGCAGCATTTGTACAGTTCAGGTAATGCATCTAATGAAAACATATTTGAAATATGTCAGATGTGCTCTGAATGTGAAGAAGACACTGCAAGAAGCGGATTTCAGTCTGTTGCTGCACGGCACCAGCTTGTTTTGTAACTTTTCCAAATGTAATTTATAACAAGCTCGTACATCCTCAGTTGCTAGAATTTTAACAGCCTACCTCTAACACCACCTAGATTTTGGACATGATGAAAACATACCTAGCAATAGCATTATTTATAATTGTCCTACTAAACAGTTCAATAGCAGTTAGATTTACAATCTTAGGACCACATCTTTTCTGCCTTAACTACAGAGTATTGTTTGGGCTCCTTTTTACTTATATAGGTGCAAATTAAGGTATATCACCAGGCATTTGCCTACTTGCCTACTTTGAGAGTACTGCTTGTGACATTAGAATTAGGCCCACTCTGCCATCGCTTAAGTAAACAGAATGTGACTCAGAGTAACGTGGTATAATTCTTTGCAGCCATGTTATAAAATAAACATTTCTTCTGATTTGTTTATTCCATTATTGTTGCACGCAGCAGCTCATTACCCAGTAACAATTCTGGGGCCATTAGTTAGATATTGATATTGTATGCACTGTTGACAGTTGCCATGACTTTAAATTTTGCATTACCTATATATATTTTCTTTAAAACAAAGCTCCTGGATTTATGTTATTAATGAGATTTTTAACTGTATCTTAGATAAATTCCTAGCCCACAGCCTCTCAAATGTAGAAATGTAACTTAGAAGCAACCCGGAAGGTTTAAAACAGAAAGCAGAGAGGGAGTCCCACAACTCCTGATTTTCAGGGCATAAATCTATTCTTGAATCCATTGGTTTAGCAATATTTTTCTTCTAACTGAACAAACATTAAGTACCTGGGTTTGTGTCTTTCATCTGCTTTCTTTGTGCAGCACATGTTCATTGTGATAAGGAAGTTAAGAGTGCTGAGGAAAGCTAAGAATGAACTTTCCACCCCCCTTTCCCACAATCTACTTTTGGGAAATAACCAAAAATCTCGGCCCTAACCAGAAATTTGGCTAATATACAGGTATTTCACAGCTGGTTTTCAGAATCAGGCCCTGCATGTTTCCAAAAACAATTGCAAAAAAGCTTTAGTTTTCCAAGTGCTTGACTCCTTCAGCTTTCCCATACCAGTTTCATTATAAATTCTCTCAGCTGGGCCCAGGTAAGTCTTAGAAGCAGCACAGAAAGATGTTCTTCAGGGATGCAGAGACGCATTTAAAATCAGCTAGTTGAAATGACTTGGCTTTGGTTCTTTAAAGAGTGAGGAATCTTGGACCTGCTCACGTTTAGATGTCTGATTTGGTTTGAAATTTTTGCAGTGAGAAATAGCCTGGTTAGGATGTCTTCTTTGGAAGTGCCCTCTTCTCTTAGAGCACATCCATTTAGAGATGGCTGCTCCTGATTTTGTGTGAATGAGTTGGACTCCTTGGACTTCTTGAAGAGAGACTGCAGTTAAGCCTATTTGTGATCCAGGAGAAATTTTGCCAGTGGATTTTCTGGGCTGGGGAATTATAATAAGCTTTTTCCCATCCCCAACAGGCACCAGAGACCTGATGATTAGATGAAGAACTGAAGAACATCTTTGACAAGTCTGCTAATCAAAATCTCAGTGCTGGGTTCTACTCCGCCTAACCAAAATAAGGATATGCTTATTGACTGAAGTGGTGCCTCAGCTTTATCGTAACAATGTAAGTTCGGAAACAAGTACTATAATTAACCATGACTGTATTATTGGATGTGAGCATGTGTAATTAACAATGCAGATATTTTTGTGTATGTGACTCTACTTATTTGTTCATGAAAACTCCCTACCATTTTCATCAGCCTATTAAGGTTAATTAAAATTAATTCTGTTTGTATTGACTGCCTTTTCACGTATGCGAAGTTTGTGCAAATCAAGTGTGTGGCCAGGGCCTTCTTCCCTATAAAATCCATAATGTTTGCTTTCAGAGCTGGGGGAAAGAGGAATCAAAATTGCAGGCTGTTTGAAATTTAAATCAGAGCAATGCTGGTCAATAGTATCAAGGTTACAGCGCCCTGGAAGAGTTTGATTGGGTGCTACCAGATGCATGCTGGGTGACAATGACATTAAAGGTAATTGGAATGGAGTTTTAGGATTTCTTTTCTTTTTTGGTTAATGCTGGGATTCCTGACTGAAAGAATCATGGAAAGTCATGATTCATTTTCATACCGTAGAGTTGCACAGGCTTGGGGATGATGTTCAGCCTGTGCAGAGGGAAAGCACGAGACCAGTGTTTGCAGTCTGCTAATGTAAGGATTCCCCGGGTGAGATAAGAGCTTTCTTATATTAAGCCCTGAAAAAATACCTAAAAGACACAAATGTTGTCCTGAAGAGTTTGAAATTTTAGTGAATGGGAGTGACGCACTATGTGAGAAGGAAGGCATATGCACAGGAACGTGGTGTGACTCGCTGAGGGTCTTATTGCAGGCTATGAACACTATGATGGGCTCTCCCGGGAGCTGGAAGCAAACCCAATACCCCACACACACCACTGCTACTCTGCAGGTGCTTTTTCCAGTGTCTTCCTAGCTCCTGTGTTTCTACCAGATGCTTAAATGGGTTGGTTAAGGACTGAATAGACTGGTCGAGCTTTCCTTAGATCAAACAGTGAGAGGTTTCATGATACTTAATCTGAATTAAATAGCAATACCATAGTTACTGTTAATACTCATTACTTGCACAGGACCCCAGTCTTGCCAGAGTTTTCAGGTGGATCTGGCTGTACCTCTTTCTTAAAGTAAGATCTTCAGAAAAAAAATTTAAATTGCCAAAGCTGTCTTTTATTGGACTGCAAACTAAGACTATATATATATATATATATGCTTTAAAACAACAAGAAGTACAGATCAACAAATTTGCATTGGGTTAAGACAGAATAAACCAAGGAAAAAACAAACAAATCCCCCTCTCTTTCCC
>JAVJGJ010000002.1:4281836-4323657 GCA_035590215.1 Microhierax caerulescens
TGATGTAAAATATAGTGGTTTCAACATGACAGGGTTTTATTTACTTGAACTGTGTGGAGGCCAAAACAATGTTCACCTTGTTAAGCTAAATCGGAATAAACCCTAGTTTTTTTCCCTGAGCCAACTTATACATTTGAAGTGTACCCTTTTCTGCCACGAAGGTATAGATAAAATGATGATGTGACCTGAAAAACACTGAGAAGTTAACATTTCTGTATCAGTTGTGGCACTTTCTTACACTATTAGTACTGCAGCTTAGCAGAAAGCCCCAAACTCAAACCTAAAACCTCACAGTTTCCTAATAGATAATCTTTGCTTGATGTACTCTGAAATCACTCCCTGAATCGAAGTGATAGGCTGAAGTAGCCTCCTCTTCTGATTAGCCTTTTATAGGTTTTCACTGCTTTGTGCCTGGAATCAGCAGAGCTTTCCTCGTGAATGGACAAAATATATTAACTGAATATAGAAGTTGAATTTCTCATGAAAACACTGGTCTGTATAGGGAGAAGGGGAATTAGTTAAGAAATGTATATTTTTTCCTGCTGATTTACAAAATTTTATATTACAGCTACAACCTATTGAGGCCAAGTAGATATGAATTGCCTTTCTTGTTGTGATCTTTTTTTTCCGCATCAAAGATGGTCAGGAAGTTGTGTGAATTGGAAATGGACTGTTAGGATGTGCTGAAATGAATTTTTGGCTACGACCATTTACCTGTTTCA
This sequence comes from Microhierax caerulescens, assembly GCA_035590215.1. Taxonomy (NCBI): domain Eukaryota; kingdom Metazoa; phylum Chordata; class Aves; order Falconiformes; family Falconidae; genus Microhierax; species Microhierax caerulescens. The sequence continues at coordinate 4,282,559 of JAVJGJ010000002.1, forward strand.
GCCTTGAACTGTGTGCATCCAAGGTTGGTTGTTTCTATTTTAAACTAAAAACATGTAAAGAATATAATTTCTGTGGGTACAAAAGTTCATACTCAAAATAAAGAAAAGCAAGCTCTTCCTTGATGAAAGGTATTTATTGCCAAACAAGCTGAGAGAACATCTGGGTTTCTGCTGTATAAGATGATCTTCAATAGATTCTTGGTGGGTTTTTTTTTTGTTTGTTTTTTTTGTGGTTTTTTTTTTTTTTTTTCAGAATGGTATTTGCCTCTTATAGCTGCATCAGAATGAAACTTTATCTATTAAGCTCTTGAACTGTGCAATTTCTTCAGTGTTCCTCCAGACAGTTTTCTTGTGGAGTTGCATAACTTTTGACGACTTTAACTTCTTGACTTCGCCTTTTCTTGCCTTTTTCTGGAGTAACAAACCCTCCTATGCACACGTACCTGTACAGGCTTTGCACCAGTTTTAAGGTGTACATCATGGTGTTTATTCTGTGCTGTCTTGCTCTTTTGTACTTACATTCTTACCACTGGAAATAATTCTTCAAGAAAAAAATGAATAGGGAAAATGATGTTTGTGGAACTGAAAATCCATATTTATGATTTCAGTTACCTCTGCAAAACTTCTTGTGTGCCCTCAGAGAACAGTGAAATGCTATGTGTCTAATTTCTAAACCACGCCTTTCCAAAGAGCTTTCAGTCTGATACAAAACATATAAACAGGAGATGGAAAGAGGCTTAAGTATTTGGGAAGAAACCTTCCAGGCTGAACCTCTGCACTGGCTGAAACAGCTTGTTCTACCAGAGCATGTGAAAGAGCGTGGAAAAGCTCGATCTACGCTCCCTTTGCAACCCAGCACTGCTACTTCAGATAGGTCTGGGGAGCAAACCACAGTGCTAATTGCCTCACCATCTGTGCATGTAGGCAAGTCCCCATCCCCTACCTTTGCGCAATATTTATCTCAGGGAGGCTGACAGGGAGTTAAGTGGGAGTAAGGTGAGGAACAGAGGTGAGCCTCAAGAAGGAAGAGGAATTTTTCATTAAAATCAGTAGTGGTTTATGAATGTGAAAATTCTTTGTTCAGGATTTTTAGACTTTCTGGTTTTCCACCCAGTGTCTATTTTTTTTTTTTTTTTCTCTCCAGAAATATTCTGTTCTGCTGTTTGGCTTTTTACTACATGTGCTATAGCAATGGCTGCATAAGTTGCATGTTACTGTTTCTGCTCTGCAATAAGACATTTGAAATGTATATTTTCCTTCCTGTCTTGAACTTCCCCGTCTCTTTTATATAAATATGTGTTAGTTTGACTTCTGGGGACATTGTGTAGGTGTTGGAGGCTTTGTGCTTTGCATGACTGACACAAAGAAAAAAAAGTATTATGAATGCTAGTGGAATGTTTTTGGTAAGTAGCTGAAATGAAGTTATACTTGTAGACAAATGCCACTTGTGTTTCTTCCAAGGCCTTGGAGATCCCTACAACTAAGATCTAAGGGTTTTAATAGTGGCACTGATTTGCACAGGGAAGTTTAGAACTCATTTATGTATTTTATATATTCTGCTGGTGAAACAGGCAAAAAGCCTCAATCCCTAAAGCCCTCCATGGTGTTCCAGCATGCTGTGCCTCCAAGACTTATTTCTGCAGTCTTCCCCCAGCCTCCTGTATCTTCTGTGCATGAATAAAATAAATGCCCTAATGGTATAGGTTGCCTTCTTGGCTCAGTTCTTTAGGTGCTTTGACTGGGCTTTCGATCCTCATAGTCACTTTATTGAATCACAGCAGGATCCTTCTGGGATGGCTTCCAAGATGATCCTTTGAAAGATGAAATGTAGTGACTAATAAGCCATTCCGTTTCTTTCTCCCCGCTCTCTGTATCCCACCTTGGGCAGGAAGTTATTTGGCTTCATATTTGCACTCCTATAAAAAGCTGGAGGTACTGTCTCTTTTATTAGAAATAAATTAATAAAGAAAAATATGTAATGGAAGGGACTTGACCTGTGAAAATCCTTCCTTCTTTCCCTTTTCCCTTGTCTCTGTTGGGGCATGCTTGTATAACTTCAGGCTCTAAAAATGCTTAGTAAAAAGTGGAAAAAGGAGGGTGGGGGAAGTTTTGGGTGTTTTATTTTCCCTGCCTAACACCTGGACCTCCCCAGAGGGATTTCCCGTCAGCTGCAGCCTTTGAGGTTGACTTTGGTTGGTGAGTTTTGTTTTACCCTGAATCAGGGCCGCACCATTTGGACATGTATTTCACACATCCCAGGAGCATTTTACCTTCCCCTCTCCCTTCCCCAATGTCTTTGTGTCTATTAAAACAAATTTTTGTGCAGCCCAGCTGGGGAGACGTTTGAGGTGGGGAGCCATAAGTCATCTTGCGTGAAGGGGTGGGAATGCCAGGCATTCCTATCTGGGCTTCCATGTGAGTTCTGAGCTGGCCCTAAGCAAAGCCTAGAGACTCCACGTAGACATCTCCATCTCTAGTTTGGCCTTGTCCTCGCATCGCTCCCATCTCTGCACTCCCATCACTGAGTGCATGCTGCTGCCTCTGCTGGGAGTGCAACAACAAAGCCCTTCAGAATACCCAGGCAGCCAAAAATAACAGCAATAAAAATAAAGACATTATTAAAGCCAGATACGACTGATCTGAAGTCACAGCGAGTGTAACATGACTCAGTCAAATCCCCAGGACAGTTGGAGACAGAAAGGGAAGGAGAGAGGAAAATCTCTATCTGTTTAAAGTTCTGGGCCCCAAACTCCTTACAAGTCGGCTTTGATAATTCATCAGATGACCACAAAAAAGAATGCCTCCCCCGCTCCAGATGCAACCGTGTCTTGTCCCAGCCTCTTTTTCCATAGCCTGTGAATCTCACCACATCAAGGGGGAGAGAAAATACATTTAAAAGTTCTCCTTATTTAGGTTGGGTAGGTTTGAAATATCCTCCAAAGGCAAATGTGTGTGTGTGACTGGAGGCATGCGTGCATTGAGTATATACACATGGAGAGTTGTACTTGGGAGAAGGGGAAAATTACTGGAAAAGGCAGCATTTGCAGTTCACACCCGATGCAATTAGAGAAGGAGGTGGCTGTAAGCCTCTTTGTTGTGTCACAGTTAAGCTAACTAGAGAAAAACCCCCAAAAGCCTACACCAAAGGGTAGCAGACTGGCCCGATGCCAACGTGTAGTCTGGTATGGGTAACTGCACCCTCACCCCGTCAGTTGCATCGAATAAAATGGGGAATAACTCAGAGTACAGGCAGAGCTTCACAAAAAAATAAACTCTCTGAGATGCATTTGTTTGGCTGTTGGTGGGATGCTTCCTGGAAAAGCAGATTTAGGTACCAGGGTACAATAGGAATGGAAGAGAAACATAGGATGGAGCACTGATTTCTATTGTTTGCTGCTATCACAGAGATTAATTTCTCAGACCTATTGTTGTATTAGAGGTCTCAAAGGGGTGCCATGAAAGAGGTACTCCCCCACATCATTTGGGGAGAATGGCTTTGACTGATGACCTCGAAGGAAATGGTAGAAGAGGGGCCAACCAAGAAAACTTGGATCTGTTTTCAGTATCACACTGTGTGTGTGTTTTGTTCTCAGATTTTAGCTGAGGCCAACTTTGATATAAACAGATGGACTTCAAAGTAGTTGGTCTGAATAAAAGCTTACATGATACTTTAATGATTCAAGTCTTTTGGGACTGTAAAACTAGATTGAAAATCTCGGAAGGTATTTATTTTTGTTTTTTTGGGCCAGGCAGAGATACAAGAACTAGAGCTGGTTCAATTTTTTTCATTGATATTTTGCTTGTTTTTCAGCACTCTATGACCCTGAGATACTTTCTTGCTTTTTATAAGGGAAAATAACCTGCTTTTGCAAGTGAAATTTTTATCCAATTATTTTAAAATTTTTTATAGTTTTTTCAAAACTTGAAACTTTCAATCTTTCAGGATTTGTTACCCCTTTCTTTTACCTTTTCTCACTCTGTTGTTCAACACAAAGGAATTATACCTTGCTGTTGGTTTTTATTCTTGATAGGTTTTTATTGCCACCTTTTTTTACTTAATTTTATTAGTTTTGAAAATAAAGATCTTTAGAAAAGGTCATGTGGCAAAAATGAAACTTAAAAGAAACTGAAAGAAATAAATAGTGTCTGCAGTGTTTTAAACAGGGACGGTTGTTTTCCGCTTTCCTTCTACCAGCTCTTTGTCTCTATGAAATGTCTCTTTTTGCAATTTTTTTATTTTATTTTATTTTATTTTTTTTAAGGAAAGGTTAATGAGAATTTCTACAGGCCGGTTATGAGTATAAGAAGTTAACTTGTAGTAACCCTGCAGCTCTGCCTCCACTCCTGGCTGGAATCTGGCAGTGTCAAATGTGAATGAGACATGGAGGTTTTGTTGCTTTTTTTCAAACCTGAAAAGCATTGAATAATCTTTTGAGGGATGAGTGGATCTGGTACTGAATATTTAGACCTCAATTTTGGGTATTTCTTGTCATGTTAGTCCTCTGGCTTTGCAGAAAGCCTGTTCTTAATGTGCAAATCCCAAGGGATTTCAGTGCCAGCACAGATGGACCAGTTGAACATTGTCCTGGGTTTTTAAGAGTAAACCACAAAGCCAGTAGTTGCAATCCTCCTTCTGATAAACAACAAACTGTGTGATTTGCCCAAGCTCTGTCCTCGAGACATAAGTTGGGGCATAGTCTGAAGGATTTCCTCTCTTTGTGACTCTATCCCAGCAAGACTTGACTGTGAGATACGATACAGTTTGAGCATTTTATTTGCTAGTGCTTGTTACACAAGTTCCAGACAGGCAATATGTTACTTGACTAATACCACAGACAGTATAACCACAGTCTTTCAAAACGTATTTGATGTCCCTAACAGAGCCCTGTAAGTTCTTTACTGTATGCCCAGGCTATATACAGAAGTTTTAATTTAGAAAGGCTACTACTTGCAGTTGTGTCAATATTAATTTTAAAAGTGTTTGGGCGGAGATGGGGGGAGATGAGAGAGCAATTTTGGACCAGATTTCTGGGAATTAGTATGTCAATATATAAAGTCAAATCTTATATCAAGGATCATATACAAAATGGAAAAAGAATTTTTTGTTAAATGTTAGCTCTCACAGACATACTCCCCAACTATTTTTTTTACTGCCCTCATTGCTGTCAAATCTGAACACTTTCTGATAACTGACATGACTTACATCTGTCACACACATTTAATTTTCTATTTCCCCCATGGAGCAATAAGTTTTATTTAGTTTTAAATGTATACACTGCTGGTGCCTGTATTATAAAAAGTTAGGCTGAATTAGTCTGCTCATGGTGTGGAAGGCAGTGAGGCTACAACGGTCCATAGCTGTTGCATTTATTCCCTGGCTGCTGGTAAAGCTGAATCCAGCACGAAACAAGATACATCCTCTGGCTTGACAGAGGAGTAGTCACCCACAACTGTCCCTATTTTCTAGGCAATCCCTGTCCCTATTTTCTAGGTTATCTGGGTTCAGATGGCTGTTTAAAAGGTGAATATCCTTAAATGCTTCCAGAATCCACTTCTAAGGCTGCGGATGCTTTTTTTTTTTTTTTTCCCCCCTCCTTCTTTCCTTTTTGATTAGAGATAGGATTTTCAAAGGGAGTGAAAGGAGTCACATGCCCAATTCGATGTTACGTAGGCATACATCAATATGCAGCTGCCTTGACGTTACTCTGATCATTCCTACCAGCCTGTTAATTATTGCTAAAGAAATGTGTCGATTAAAGCACTTCCAAAATGTGCTAACTTGTTCCACTGCAACTAAGCCCAGTGGGCTAATGAAATATTGCAAACTTAGAATTTGCAGAGGGTCAGGTAGGTGCGTGTTCATGCCTTGTCCCTGCTCATGTCTTCAGTTGGGAAACATCCATATGCAGTACCAGATGAGCCTGGAACTTGGGATTCATTTCCATGAGGTGTCTCATTTTTTATAAAACCTTCTATAGCTCTGGATTTAACATTGAACTGAACTTTCAGATTTCTAAAATATGTTAATGAATCTGATAATAATGAATGTCTAGTCCACGTGCTCTGTAATTTAAATACCTGTTTGGAACTGTATCCAAACACAGAGCCATATTTCTGACCTTGGGGCTACGTTTCGTGCTGAGGTTATTTTTTTCCTAAAGTCACGCTCAGCCACGATCTGTTAGGTACAACCTGTGCCTGGACATGAATGTTCACAGAATAAGTGACTCAGGACATGTGTCAATGGCTTTCTTAGACAACTGAGAGGTGTTTGTCCTTCTGTATTTTTCACGAGCAACATTCTGGCTGTGCCTCCCTATCCCTTGAATGGCAGTAGAAACTGGTGGTGAAGCCTCATGTTTGGTTTGGTCCCAGTACTTCCAGGGCATTTTCAGAGCACTGAATTTGAGTGTGAGCCCTTAACCAAACAAGAGACAGATATGAGGGCAAAGAGGTGGTGTTCAACTAAGCCTACCAAAGTTTAAGATTTAATTGGAAGGATATTGTTGGATTGTTGCAACATATTGCTTTTCCATATTTCCATATGTGATCCTAGCTTGGGGTCATTTGAGAGCAGTCCAAGTGATGACTTCAGCAAGTATCTTAAATAAATTAGGATCAGGCAGTGACGGAAGAATTCTGGTTGTGGTTGGTCTGTCTTTTGGAAACTAGAGCATATTAGCAGAAACCAACAACAAATTTAGTATCATGAATCTATTGGGAAAAGAGAAAAACTTCCACATTGCAGAATCTCCTACCTCAAAGTCAAGGATGTGAAATATCTCAGTTGGCCACCACATTATGAAGGACAATTTATCGCATCTGTTTAAAAACCGTTCTGTGTTCTCTGCGGGCTCTGTCCTTCACTACCGGAGTTTTGGACTCAATGATCTAGTAGAACTTTTTCCATCTCTAACTTTTGTGGCTTGCCATATGTAGAGATAAACATCTTTCTTTCTGATCAGCATTGACGGACACAGACTTTCAGGCATGGAAACATTATTGTGTGTGGGATAGGGGGAGGGGAGGTAAGGCCATTTGCTGAGCGGTATTGTCTCCAGGGCATAGGATTATTGGAAAATGATAAATAGCTGGGCAGGCAAAGGAAATATGAAAACCCTGTAGTGGAACAGAGCTGCCCAAGATTTTTCTGTTCATATTGCAATGACCAAAAGAAATTTACATTGGAAAAACCCTCTTGCCTTCAGGGCTGAATGTTATAAACCTTCAAAGTGATTCTTGAGAAGAAAAGGGGTTGGGAATGAAAGGAGTGGGAGGGATTGCCATGCTGTTTCTACGGAGCAGGGGTCACTGCAGAATAACATTCATCATCTTGTTGGTGCTGTTCTGAGAATGGGAACAAGGTGGGAGAGATAAAAGCAAAGTTGAACTGCAATCTGGCATTTGCTGCTTGTTCTCCCATCCCATGGGAGCTCCGAATGGACTAAGTCCAAACTTTTTTCTTCTGGATTTCATTCAAGGATTGTTCAGCTGGCCTGAGGACTGGGTGCCTTTACTCTAATAATTTGTTTATCGCTCAACTTGCTTGGACTTCAGTATGCCATTCAAATGTATTAGTCACAGGCATATGTGTAATGCACAAATCTTCTGCCAGTGTAAGTCAGTATGGATCTATGAGAGTTTTCAGTACTTGAAGATTGGGTCTAAGAACTAAAATACTGGCCATAAGTTTTGCCTCAAGTAAGTAAGGATAGAGATCAGACCCTCAGTGATGTGATTGTTTCCATTTGGGGTTGTATCACATTCTAAAAGTGTCACCAGATTTGTTCTTGTTATTTCAGTTCCTCCCCTGACTTTGTCCCCTAGTGCAAAACCAAACTCCTTGAAAACCAGCAAAATCCCTAGGACTCAGTAGGCTGAATTGTTAATAAAGATAAATTGAAACAGTCTCTCTTGAATCGGGGAGGTGGACAAACTGGCCATGGCAGATGATTCTGTGTTCCTTGTACATGTCGTAGGCAAAAGGTGTAAGTAGTGGGCCCTTTGTATGCAAAATGAACACCAAAGGAACTTGAAAAATATGGTATTTTTCAATAACATTTGATTTAAAATAAGAATTAAGATTTTTGATTGGCAGGCTTACTTGGCAATTGAGAAATAGGATGCTGCGTCTTTGATTCAGTTACTGGATTTTGAGTTCAAACTGAGGACCTAATTTTCAGAGTAACTGAGCACCCTTTCATTGTATGTTTTATTTCCAAATGGGGGAAGAAAAGGCATCACACTTTGTCATCTCCTCTACCTTCACTGTATTTAAAGCTGCCATGAATTGCATTGTGTTTTGCATAGGAGGTGATGGAAACTGCATCAGGCCCAGCAGCACAGATTCAGCTGCTGTATTTAAGTATGCGGTGTTGAGTTTTTAATCTATATTTAGACACACATGTTGATTCAACATTCCTGTGGCTCTTTGGCAGGGCTGGCAGGTCATCACTGCCTTCCACCACTCACCAGCTTTTTGTTCCTGGCAAAACTCTTGTTAAAATTATTTCATTTGGTAGATCTGTCAAGGAGAAATGAACACACTTTTGTTATATCTTGTAATCTCTGTTTATCTGTTTGATGTTGCTTTCCACATGAGTGATGCTTTGGTATTACAGGCTGAACGACAGCTGTAACGAGGTTGAGATTTTCACCAGAAGCATTCAGCACTTCACTTCTAGGCTTGTTTGCAAGTTCCCATTGGAATGGTGGAGAGATGGGAGCATCACTTGAGAGGCTGGGGCTCTGTGACTGCACTGGGTTGTGCTGGCTGATCTCAAGAGCGGGTTTGAACTTCAGCGCACTCCTAAGGCCCTACACGTTGCATTCCCAATTTCTTTCTGGAGATTCAGCCTGGATTCAGACTGTCTTTAAATCGCATTCGGCATCAGTGCTGTCTTACAAAATCCCTGACCACGTTATCCACCCAGTGCTGGTTTTGTAGCAACACCTCAAAGACTGAAGAGAGATAAATTTTGCTGCACCAGGCATGTACCTTCACAGTGGTCCCAAGGTGGGGGGTTTGTGTGCATCTGAGTGTGCTGAAAGCACAGGCCAGGTCTGGCTGTTGAAAGAACTGTACAGGTTGTCCCAGAACTGCACATGGGGGTAAAAGCGTGTCAAAGCGTGTAGCTGGGTGAATGGGGTGCGGAGCCTGAGGCGACCTACCCACTGCATCAACAAAACCTTGTTCCAGAAGATGCTGAAGTATTTTATAAGCTGTGGATAGGGCAATGATGTCTCTAAATTAATACTTAAAGACAACTCAAACTGGGAATAGAATGAAAGACTGATAGCCATTGCTGCATGTACTTGATGGCCAGGCTATTGTTCTAAAAACACAGGGGCATGCCGCATGACTTTTTTGAAGCTGACTTTTAATTTTCAACATATGGTTTGCACTTGACTGGGGAAATGCCTTGCTCCAAGTAGTATCTCTGCTGGGTGCTCACCAGAGCCACGGGAATTAGTGTTACCGGATCAGGCTGCTGGTTCCTTCAGCTCAGTGTCTCATTCCAGCCAGTGGCCAGAACCAGATGCTCCTTCAGCAGGAAGTTTATGTGTTCCTGGAAAGGACAGTTATCAGATAACTTGGTGTTAAGGGACGCTTCTTTCTTTCCAATGCAAACCGGCTTATGCCTCGCAGCTCTACAGCTTAATGCTGGGATTTGGGGATAATACAAAGCAGTTTTTCTAGGATCTGTAGGGAATCTAGTTTAAACCTGCTCAGATAGAGTCCTAAAGGAGATTGGGGACCTGTAGATTTTGGACTGTGGCACAGAGGACACTTCCCTCGGGACTATTTTCTTTCTTCAATATTTCTCAAGCAATGTTTTCCATTTGAGAACTGATCTTTGCACTGGCCACATATTCAAACCAAATAAACAAACAAAACCCACAGTTTCTTCTTTCCCTATAATTTCTGACCTGAGATGACACAAGCTTTGTCTGGGTCAGGTTACGCTGCATACTGCTGCACGGAATGCCATCGTTTTCCCGAAGACGCTGTTCCACTGCCAGCAGGCTAAGCTCGTTGAACCATGCTTGCTGCGGGCTCTGGCAACTGGCATGCTGCGGGGTGCATCACCCTGGCCACCCTGCAGCTCAGCAGCAGGGGGGACCCCCGCCCCAGCAAGCGTGGGGATGCACTACCTGCATCCAGCCTCTGCTGGAGGCTTAGCAGGACGTGCTCCTTTTTTTTTTTCTTTTTTTTTTTTTCCTTCCCTAGTGCATCCTGCCTATCCTTTTGTATATAATCCTCCCAGTAATTTCATATCTCCAGACAGTGTGCTTGAACTTGGAAAGTTTGTTTCTGATGTCCTGCTAGTGAAAATCACAAGGTCTGATGAAAACAGTCGGGCATGTAGAAACAATGGAGGCTGGACTGGTCAGGTCAGCCTAACTGTTGCCAACTCATCTGCTTCTGATGTTGCATAAACACATGCCTCGCTTCACAAACGACTAGAATAATTTACAGTGTTTTGCTTACCTTTAGTTTTAGCCCCTTGTCCATGATCCTTTAATATGTTTACCCCCAGCTGAACTGTCTCTCTGAATCCTGGTTGTCCCAGGACATGGAGGCACGCAAGCATTTTCGTATCAGGTTAAAAATTCACTGACCACAAAAACTTGAAAACTTTACCTCCTGGTTTTCCCTTCTCTGTTAGACTATGCAGAACCTTTATCAGTGTTTCAGTTAATAAAAGATTGTTTTGCTTTTCTTAATATTTAAGGCCTTGTATGACCCTACTAATAATTTACAAGGATTTTTGTATGTCTGTGTTTTAATTCCACTGGCTTCTGTGTCAGCTGATGAGCTTTGATTGGTTAGGTTTACCTAATATATAACAAACAGAGACAGTAACTGAATGTGGTTTATTCAGATATGTAGTTTCTTTCTAGGCATATGATTCATCGTCTGTGAGAGCGACTGCAGCTGGACAGCAGAAACTTTGCAGGAACGGAGATGAAGCGTGCTCTCTTTTCTTGTAGTCTCCTTGATACCTCTCCCTGTCTTCCAGCATTTTCAAAGGTCTCCAGAAAATTAATAATAGCAAGCTTGACAGGATGACAAAAGAAAAACTGTAAAAACTCTAGGACCCTGAGAAAAAAAAGAAAAAATTGTTGGCCGTAAGTTGGCTGGAGTCTTTTCTCAAGACACCTCACAGCCCATATGTAAAATTATATATAAGCATACATTTAATGATTATAAGCAGTGGCCAGCCTTTGAATAGTTCTAATGTAAAATATGCAGCAACAACTAATGAAGTACATATGTGCATTTAACTCTGTGCCTAAAAATGTAGGTGAAAATACTCACCTTTTGCAACTCCTAATTTTCTAGGAGAAATCCAGGTGTTGACTGTCAGTTTGCTTTTGTTTAGGTGTCCCCAGCCTTAGGAAGCCTGATTTTGGATACTGAACTTTTTTTCTTTTGCCATACGACTAGATAATCCAGCAGAAGTTTTGAATTAAAATCCAAGTTCTCAGATTGAGTGATGATACAACGTTGTATGTGGAAAAAGAACCCTTCTTTAGGAATTGAAGTAACGTTATTTTAAACAACTTGTGTGTGGGTGTGCACACACAAAAACACAGACATACAGACATGCATTGTGGAAAAAAAACATTATGAGGCCTTCAGCAATTTTTTTTTTTAAACTGGAAATGAGACGTGACTTAAAGAGTAAGGATAATTAACTATAGGAGCAGTTTACCAAGGGAAGTGATAAATCCATCATCACTTGGATTCTAACTTGAGATTGAGTCTTTTTAGGAAAAGACTGTAGGTCAGCCTCAAGGTGCTGCACAAAATCTCATTTACTTATGTAGAAGGGAAGCACAAACTTCCTCCGTTGGAGGAGGGATTTTGTAACCTATTTTATGTGGTGTTTGCAGTAGATGTTCCCAGTGCTCCTTTGGTCTTGCAACTTATTTTTTTCCCCAACCCCAATTTTAAAGAGCTTTCTTAGTTAGCAAAATGGCAAAAAAGAAAGAAATACTCTGTCTGTGAGGACTGATTTATGTTTATGTACTGTGCTAGGCACCTACAGGTTTTCCCCTTTGGACTTGTCGCTCCATTCAGTTTTGCATACTGATGTTTAGCACTGACCAATTCTTCGTGTTTCAGAGGTAAGTGGAGGAGTGCTGTAGTAGGAATTACTTCAGGGTGATTACCCATAACAGTAAATGTCGAAGGAGAGGCTCCCTCCAGTGATAACTTCATGTATAGTGAAATCCAGTCAGCTTTAGCTTCTATAGATATACATCTTATTGCCACAGAATTAGCTAGTGTTTCTGGCAGTCCAGCTGCAGTATTTAACTCTAAGTTTGTATAGACATTAATGCAAGAGCTTGGCTACACGTGGTGTGAAGACAGTTTTTCCTTGCGTTTTATTTCCTTACAGTGATTTTTGGTCTGAGCCATTGTGTGCCATTTCTGACAGCATCTTATAAGCTTTGGCCAATATTCTGTGTGGTTTTCTCTCTCCCAGTTGAAGTAAACACAGACTTTGACATTTCTTGTCAAATTTCATCCATTCTTGCAAAAACCCATTGCTGCTTCTGACATTTCATAGCAGGCTGCAAAATTAGATACCTGTTAAGTGTATTTGGTACCGTTGGAGTGATGGTGAGGGACCGTCTTAAAGAGATGTTTGAGATGCCTTAGGCAAGGTTGGGAGCTGAAATAGATTCTGTGTTCATGATTTTGGCAAAAATACTTAAGGCTGGTGGCATCTGAGTACCTCCCTCTGTGAACCTGAACTTGGTGATTGTTGGTGAGAGACGGCCCCTGGGCCTGTTTGCGCTGAGGACAGCCAGGCTGTGGCCCTGCCCTGCTCTCAAGGGGATGGAAAGGTGCTTCGCTTCCCTCCCCAGCCTCCCTTTTCTTTGACCCTACCCTACCACAGGTTTAGGCTCTCATTTGTTGGCTTCAAAGAATCAGTCAGGAACGTGGGACAGTCATATACAAGGCAGGATTATATCGTTTGCTTTCTGTATTTCTCAGGTAGTGCTCTTCCACCCTTGAGAAAGAGCTAAAGATGGTCTTTGTCATCTTGCTGGAGATTCTCCCCTCCCCCCCCTCATTGTTTTGGTAAGAATAGAGCTTAGCTTTGTTTCTTACACCCCTTTTAAGGTAAAATAATGTTAATAAGTAATTGTGCTAAGTAAAGCTTTCTGGAATGTTTTTGCTGACATGCAATTGTATTACAACTGAATCATTTTTGAGAAATCTGTTTCTGTAAGTCTCTGATTTTGTGAGATGGTGATTTTACAATGCAGCACTCATGTTGTCTCTAGAAATGCAAGACACAAGACGCTGCAGTCAAGCCCAGCCTGAAAGATGAACAACTCTTACTTTTTTTCAATGAGAGACATACATATATATAAGGAAGAAGTTTTCTCACCCGGGAAGTGGTAGCCAGCATTTACTGTGTCTCCACTCTTTAGAACAACTAATTATAGTCACATATGTCTGGTCTGTGAAGAAAGCGTGCATTTGTTTTAAAGCAAAGTTCTGTGTTTGCAAAGATAATTTTAGAACTGGATTTTTTAGCCCTTGAAAATGTGCAATATTCAGATTTTGCATGTATCATCACCTGTAAGTTCACTTGCATATTGACTGACCTTTTGTGAGTAATGTAACGGTTTTGCATAAGAAGAGATGACCTCTGAGAAGGGAGTAACGATGCCTCGGAATAATGGAAGAGAATGCACGTTTCAGAACCTTAACGAGGCTAATAACGTACACATCCTGACTGTATCTTTCCAGTAGTCTGGATGGGTGCTTGAAAAAGGACAAGAGATAATAGTAAATTGAATCTTCCTGTAGAGAAAAAAGCCAAGAATATTTTTGAAAAATCAGACATTCTCTATTTGAAAATTGATATAGTTTCCAAAGATGGACAACTCCTTTCCTTGAGCCTGGCTGGGTCCCAAGAGCACTCAGGTGTCCCGAGAACTGTAGTTTGAGGTAGATCTCTTAAGGATTTTGTTTTCCCTGTTCTGTTTCTGTTGGGAGGCACTGAACAGGCATATTTCATTAAAACATTCGGGTTTTTCAAAAAACCAAAATTTCTCACATTTTATGAGGAAACGACTTTCTAGCTCTCTCTGTGTGTGTAGCACCTGCTCTGCCTTCAGTATTGTGAGCTAACTTTGTCCAGTTCCTTGTTCTGGGATGAAATGAGTTCTCTACAAATATTTTTCTTCTAACTGGTTCTCTTTAGGAGATCTGCACTGTAGGAGCAAAAAGCTTTCTTCAGCATGGAAGAGTAGTCATATGGCTTATCCTTCTGACCTGAGACCTTCGGAAAAATTGCATGGTTAAGCATCTTGGTCTTTGGTTGTTCAAATTAATGCTTTAAAGTAATCTGATTTTCAGAGAGCAGGAGTCTGTGATTTCTGAGACTAGAGTTCCTTTAAGATGCCTCAAGTCAGGCTCCCCAAATTACTTAGTCTTGAAAATAAGGCCATTATTTATTTGACAGTGACATGTCTCTGTATCAGGTTTTACTTAAGGGAAAAGTGTTTACTATGTGAGGAAGCTAGAGGAAGTTTTCAGTTTGGGAGGGGACAAGCATGTGGAATAATTCTGCTGGCCTCAGTATTTCATGTTTATATGGAGGAACTTAGTCTTTTTTGCTGTTTTATCTTACTGCATTTTCAGCTTTGCAAGTATACGATCAGGGAATGCTATTTTTTTGGCTTCCAAGGAGGATGAATTAATAACAACTTGATATGTGGGAATGTGTTGGCCCTCTTAAAAGGCCATGGGACAAATGTTAGTGCCTTCAAGTCAACCTCTTTCCTGGGTTCAGCATCCCCTCCAGTACCTTGACACTTCTGCTCGGTTCAAGTCGGTTCCCAGGCCTGGATGGCTCCTCAATTCAGGCTGAGAGCGTGCCTGAAGCCCGATCGGTTACTGCAAGGCTATAATTAAGGTCTTGTATACATTCAAATGGATCACAGGCAACAGGGACAAGAGATATCATCAGTCATAATTTCCATAACCTAAAGATATTTATCTTTTTGGTTATACCATAAATTCTTTTTATTATTTTGTGACTTGGCAGAAATATCCTTTTAAAAGTAGGCCACCATGTCCTGTCCTACATCCATTATAAGTGGGTTGCTAGGAAAGCCCCAGACTGTCAAGGCCTCTATTTTTGGTTTCCTCTTTGCAGTATGAGGACAAAGTTTCCTTCAGATACAGCTCTATCCAGGGAACTCATCTGATGGACTACAGCATATAATTTTCATTATAAAGAGAGGAAAAAAAGATCAACTGTAATCTGTAGTGTCTCATCTCTATATGCATCTCTGAAGGTCCATATAATAGAGCAGGCGCCAGGAGCAACCGCTCTGCAGTTAAGGTTGCAAAACATCTTCCATTATGACATTGCTGTCTGTGTTTAGGGATTTTGGAAAATATTACCTATGAGGCTGAAATTTTTGTTTCTTGTTGACTGTCAAAAATGGTAGTATCTTTAAAATATTGAGCGGTTGATCCAGCAATTTCTTTTGCATTATGTGAGTAAAAAACCCTCTGAAAGCCCAAGCTATAGAATTAAAAGAGCACACAATCCAACACTTTCCAAGTGGCAAGAAAATACACTTCTAGCAACTACAAAGTATTTCAAACCTTGACTCTGAAGTTCTGCACAACTTGTGTTCACACTGAGCACTGCAACTTTTGCATGTGAAAAAATGGCTGGATAGTT
Organism: Microhierax caerulescens; assembly: GCA_035590215.1. Classification (NCBI taxonomy): domain Eukaryota; kingdom Metazoa; phylum Chordata; class Aves; order Falconiformes; family Falconidae; genus Microhierax; species Microhierax caerulescens. The sequence continues at coordinate 4,298,287 of JAVJGJ010000002.1, forward strand.
TTTCCTAATTTCTTTAAGGAATAAATATGTTGATGATACTTGAGATGGGATCTGTATTGAAGTTATGCCCCATTTATGCTGTTAATGATATATCATTGTGCTGTCTGTGCTATTTAGGGGATTACTTCTTCCAAGTTGTTGCTGGAAGATATTTCAAAAGGAGTCACTAATCACAGACCTGCACTTCCCTTATTAACTCTGCTACAGTTTGCATTATTTTCTAAGTATGAAGCTTTACTTTTGGAAGGGAAAAAGTGGTTTTTTTTGTGAAGGTATCATATCATCAAAATAGAAGCAGATGTGCTTTTGCATTGTCAGTCCGGTTTTGCAAGATGCTGTCTCCAAGCTCACAATTGCATCAGCAACATGTGAATTTTATGGCCTGCAACAATGTAAAAGGTGTAAGAGTAGGCACAGAAGTCTTCCAAAGCTCCTTCTGCTCCAGAAGGACTCAAGAAACATTAAAAGTTCTTTAGTGGTGCAAATTCTGAAGAATTTGCTAGTAGTGAACAGGGATACGCAGATGAATGACAAAAATAAACTGTGTATTTTCTAAGTGCAAATGCCCAGACACTGGATTGCTACTGTAGACTTTCATGAACATTACACGTGTGCATTAGTACATGAAATTTAGATGAAGCACTGCAAAATTTGGGGAGTCAAGCATGTTTCTGTATGTTTCTGGAGCAAGTGACATTGGTGTACTCCATGCCAGATGTAACTACTTTGCATTCAATTTCTTTCTGCAGTTAGGAGGGAAGAAGGGAAGCTAACTAGATATTATCTAACATAATATATTATTTTGTTACATGTTAGTATAATTCTGGAAGCCCTGGCATAGTGTAACATTCATACAGGCATGGCAGGCACCACACAATCTCTAGACTAGGCTTTTTAGAGGAGGAGCTGGTGGCCAGAGCTTTCTGGCACAGAAAATTCACCCTGGAGGTTTAGAGAGAACCATATCTGGATGTCAGGGACCCTCAACTTTTCTTACTTTTGGGGACCCCAGAAGACTGTCCGTCCCTAACTTTTAATTCAGGTTTGCTGCCTTTCTGCTGTAACTGTGCAAGTTAATCATTTAACAAGCCTAAAATAACAACACCTCTCGCTCTGGCAAAAGGGTTAAGTTTGTGAGTGAGATTTTGGAAACATGTTTGCAAAAGAAAAAAACAAAAGTAAAAGTTTGAGAAGAGCAGATGAAAGTATCTGGTGTTAGCTGTGATCCCTGTTGGTATTTTGGGAGTCTCTGGGCCGTTCTCTGAGCTGACCTTCAGCAGAGGGATAGCTTAAGAGCCTGCCTCAGAGAAGGAGACATTGAGCACACTGCAATCTCCTCTCATGTTAATTAGACTCATGGCTCCAGTGAGTGCAAATCAGTCTTCAAAACAGTGTGGTGGCTTTTCTTTTGCCCCCTATTTTCCTAATTATTGTTTATGGTACTTAGGGCTAAGCAGAACTGCTAATACACCTGTAGGTTGCATAAATGCAAATGCAGCCCCGGGTTTGGTATGCCTGGAGCTGTGATGCATGCTGACTTCACACCCTGATTCCTTGCATGAGGCTCTCTCTGCTTTCTGGAAGATTTCTGAATGGTTGTCTTTACCTGCTTCCCAGGCAGCATGATATATGTTGAGGCTTTCTTAGAATTCAAATGTTTTTCTACTAGTAAAAGGTATTATATAGCATCTCTGATAATGTCCAAAATTGAGGTAATAGCTGGGTTTCTGTAAAGACCCCACATGATGCAGTAATGTGAAAGGCTGATCTGGCTCTTGAATGACATTGGTTTCCTCACTTTGTCAATGTAGCAACTGAAGCCCCAAACGTAGCAGTGTCTACTGCGATGTTAGAGTGAACAGTTCCCTCCTTATCACAAGAAATTAGTCTTTCCTAGTTCCAAATAATTTTTATCTATTTGATTCTTGTTAGTGTCCTGATTGGTGCATGATGAAGCAGAAAATCTCATTATATTATTGATTTGTTGTTTCTTTTTAGTGTTTCTTCAGTAGTTCTACAACAGTACGTGATCACTGGCATCTTGTGCTGCCATTGTTGGTTTTGTTTGCACACTTAATGTATTTATCCAGTTAACAACAGGACACTTGAAATAGTATGTTAGACTTATATTTGATGATTCTACTATAAAATTTGAATGCTAGGTCTAATTGCCTGCATTTTTCTGAATCCACCAAGAAGACTATTGACAGGCGTGATTTTTTAATGTGCTTCTCAGTCACTTAAAATGTTGGTCCCAAACCAAGAAAAGAACAGGTCTAAATCACATGTCTAAATTTTGGGTCCTCGATCATAACACTAACATTGTAGTAACGGAGGCGTAATTAAGTATCTTAACAGTTTGCTACTCCATCCCTACTCTGGCACCTATTGTTGCCTAGTATTTAATGGCTCTCTTGCATTTGCACTGAACTGTCCATGTTTTTAGGTATGTATTAACACCAACTGTAAGGAAGGCAGAAAGGGAATACAGAAAGAATCAGCAGTTTGGACAGCAAAGGACAGAACTGATTTTGGGTAAACCCAGCCGAATGCCTTTGGAGAGAAGCAGTCTGAACCTCGCAGTTGCTGATTAGTAGGAGTAACCTGGAAAAAAATAATGCAGAAAGTTAATAGAGATAAAGAAAAAAAATAGACCTATGTTCTGAAAAGAAATGGTTCTTTGTAATGTGTATCCTTAAAGGCAGCGGTGGGTGTGACGCTACAACTGCTATAAGCAGAGTGGGGATGGAAGTGGCTGCTCATCTGTTGGTTTATTTTAAAGCAACTGGCTTCATCTTAGGTCTTTGCATGGGGTGGGGAGAAGTAAATGGTTTTCAACTTGTCTGGGTAACCAAGCTCATGTAACACCCTGGGATGTCCTATATCCATTATAGTCTTGTAACTCACACAAGTCACACTTGCCCACACTAGATGGCTAGTCTACAAGGTGTGTAAATTTGCTTACAATTACTTGCTAAAATAGTAAATTCTTTTGCTTCCATTTGAGAAAAAGAAAGCTCTTAGGAGCAGGGCTTAGTCCCTAACAGCAATCTGCCAAGCCGTCACTGCACACTGTGACATAATTCAAACAGTGGTGACCTCAGCGTGCCACATAATAAAGATTAAATTTTTTGACTATAATAAATAAACGGTGTTGGAGGCTAATTGGAGTTACACTGCATTCATTCTGAGTGAGGATGCGTGTTTGAAAATGGCTTTTAACTAGTTTAGAAGTGAAGAGCATGCAAGGAGGAGCAGCGAGGGTGATCCCGACCATTTTCCCCATGCAGGTTTCTCCTCCCTGTGCCTCGCTGCTCTATCGGGATGCACGGAGGAGCTGGCCATGAGACTGGGCTCCCTCTGCACGTCAGGGACATTCCGTGGTGAGCCCGAATGCCTCTGGGGTTACTCAGCCGGGGCTGTCCCAGGCAGGACAGCAGCACTTTTCTGCTGGAGAACAGGCAGCAAGGAGGGAGAGAGGTGTCCTGAGTAGCTGAAAGGAGATCATTGACAAGTGGCTGACCAGCAATTCACTCAAAATGATCTGCCTCTTAAACATTGGGCAAACAGCAGGGCAGGGATTTGTACGGGGTCTGGCACTGCTGGTGGCTATATAAATTAATATAGGTTATAAGCGGGGCCAGCTTGTTTACAGAGAAGCAGGAGCCAACCCACAGAAGAGCTGCTTTTGAATTTTGGACACTGAACAAAGTTTTAATCTCCAGTAGGGCCCATATTTTTTTCTTTTCCCAGCCCTCCTCTAAACACCTTCCTTTATTTATTTATTTTTTCTTTTCATTTGCTTCTGTCTCCCTTTACATTCTTAGATCTCTAATAGCTCAAACATGACTGGGCTTCGGTCCAGACTCCTGGCATGCGATGCCAGCCCTTGCTGGCCCTGATGTGACTGCAGCAGGCCAGGGCTGTTCTTCTGAGCAGCCAACAGCGGGGAGAATCCAGCCTTTTTCCAAATCAGAAGGTGATGTATCCCGATACAGGAGCTGCACATAAGAGGCCAATTTGGGTTAAAAAAATGATGATTAAAAAATAGTGCTTTTTTCACTAAGAAAAGGTCTGAAAAACTTATTCTGTATGAATAAGTATGTTAATAGAACAGGTTTTAGTAAAAAATAATAACAAATAGAGAAAATGAGTTGTAACTGACACTGATTTTTAAGCCTGTTTCCTGAAAATAGCATAATCAAAAATCTTTGCATTTCAGTAGTGTTTTGACTGAAGATGTGCTGTCTGTGGTAGGTAGTGTGGCAGTCCTAGAGAGTTTACAGTCCAATCTGTAAGATAAAAAAAAAAAGAAAAAAAGAAGTTTTGGAGAGGGAGATGCGGGGATGAGGAGAGAAAAGCTATTGCCATTATGCTGCTTAAAAAACCAATGGGCACATTAAGTAACTGGTGTGGTATCATCTGGGAGGTCTGTAGCAAACTGAGAATAGAAAACAAACATTCCATTTCCCAGTGAAGTCCTTCAGTCATGAAACCATCCTCCTTTTCTGTCCTGTTCCTTACATGTTCCTCACTAGTGCAGTTCCAAGCATCTTGCTGTAGTGCCTTGAGAGATATGACTAATGTGTCATGGGTTTATTAATCTTACCCTTTGTTCGGAAGAGCCTTTTGTCTGGCTGCATTCTTTACTGTTCAGAAAGCCTGCTTAGAGGCTTTTTGTTTCTTTGTTTGTTTTTAAATGTTTGTGCCACTCTGTGCTTGTATTTGAGAAGGTGGAAAGGTGCTCTGAATGTAGAACTGAAGGCAGTAGGGGTTGTGGTGGTCCCTAATTCCTGCTGGTGTTTGTTATTTATTGCAGCCTTCATTTCAAATATTTAGAGTTTTTGGAGTCTAAGCATTGAGCACCTTTAAAAGGAGGGCAGAGATGTAGATTGATTAGATCTTCCACTGGAATCACTGAAGACACAGGGGACGTGTTTGATGTGCTTGCACTAGTCTATGTTACTGATGAGGTATCCTATGAAATTCTGCTGTGGATTTGAGGAAAGAGACTTTATTACTATGAAATTCCTGCCAGTGTCAGTGTTGTGGCTCAGGTTTGGAAACTCTCACTTTCTCATCTACTACAATGCTGATTTAACGAATCACTAGTACTTGAGGTTCAAAGAAATTATCTGCTTTTTAATTTTTTTCCCCTCAGCACTAATCTTGCCTGAGCTTTGCATAATACAGTTTTGCACTTGTAACTTTACTTCCATGTATGTCTCTGCAGTCTGTTTTCAGAAATAACAGTAACGAGGCTTGTGACTATGAGGGGCGGGTGTACAGGGTAAGACAAGGAGTTGCATGTCTCAGTGAGGAAATTGCAGATGTAAACCAGCATCCACAAAAATGCTGGGTACATGAAAATAAGCTTTAATGGTTTAGTGGGTATAGATCACCTTAAAACTGGAGTGCGTTTGTCTGCTAAAGAAGGAACACTGCGGTGGCCCTCTCCTCTATTTTAATTCACCCTCATTAATGATGGTATAAGTTCACCTTTTGCTTTAGTTTCCTCAAGTAATGCCTGGGGTTTCTTTCTGTTTACTTGCTACAAGTTTATTAAATAAACAGCTCAAGCACCTTAGTACCCGTATGAATCAGATATGAAGTCTCTCTTCTTAAAGGACATTGCTTTAGGTCATGCTAAGCATAAACATGAACTCAACTCCTGTTGATTTCAGGATGCCATTCATGGCAGTAAATGGGATCTGGACACTTAAATATAGAGATGAGATATTCAGACCTATTGTCATTGTGGCTACAAAGTGTTGTAGGATGGCTATGAAACAGAAAGCCAATCTGCAGCCTGTGAGTGTCTAGGATGTGATTTTTTCAGAGGCACTGGAGCACTGCCGTTGGGTGACTCCTTGCTGAGGTTCCTGCAGTCGGATAACAGGGCAGGTACCGCTCTGAGTGTTACCAGTGCGCTCATCTCTACCTTGTCCTATATGGGCACTGTGGCTGTCATGACCACCCTAAATGTCGTGTAATGATTAGTTCTGAATGCTTTTACCCTAACCATAGTGCGTTCTGGCATCACCAGCCCAGTGACTTACTACTTCACATGTCTGCCTTTGCATTTGTGTTCTCCTTTTCCTATCTTCCCTCCTCCCCAGTAGCTGTGCAGGAAGATAGAGGGTTCAGAGAAAAGGCATTATGTGTGTGTTAACCATTGAAATGCAGCAGGGAGCCTGGCATGAGTTAATGTCAGGAGCGGAGCCAGCTGGTCTGTTTAAAATACTGGTTTTGATGCAACAGGGAGATTATATTCTATTCAACAAACTTGCACTGCACAGTGAAACTTTATAAAGCTTGTGAAGGCAGCATGAATTCGCGGACTAAGTGCTGGGTGGGGAGCAAGGAACTCCTCAGTTATAATCTGACTCCTGTCAAAAAAGAATTACTGGAGGGCTTTGAAGAAAAAAATTATCCTCTGTGTCACTCTCCTCATGAACAAAGTAAAGACATTGTATTTTCTTTATCTCAAGTTTGTAGCTAATTAAATTTTATGTAATATTTGCTCTGTGTTCTAAAGATGTGTTTCATAAATCCAAAATGCCTTTTTTTTAAAAAATTTATTTATTTATTTAAAAGATCCCACCCCTTAGTTATGAAAAATGGCATGGAATTGTGTTATTAAGAAATTGATAAGTATGATAAGAATAATTATTTGATAATAGCAAGTAAAATATATCGGCAATTAAATATTTTTTAAAACATCAGTACATTCAAATCAGAAGTTCCCAAGTCACTTTTCACAAATAACTCCTTCTGCAGACACTCAGCATAGGGAGCTGATTTGAAACAGATCTATGGTGGAGCTGCAGTCCATCCGTGGAGACTTTTAAGTCCATATGGTGAGACTGCCTAAGGAGTCAAATACTTTGTGGAAGGATCATGCAATTAATCAAAAAAGATTAGTAGTGTTTTCAGTTAAATTAAATCTATATAGTATTTTTTTTAGGTGAAAAAAGTGTATCCAGTTCAAAGAACAGGGAAAAAATCTTCGTGATTTCCTGTTTACTCATTTTTTGATGGCTGTCACAATCCATGTATTTTTAACTATTTTGTTCAATAAAATCTGTTATTTCTTAGTGACAGAGAAAATCGCATGACTTAAAAATAACAACGTGCTGTATCTTTAATATGGTTTTCTTTTATCAGATATACAGCACCCAATAAAGACATACTGAGCAATTCAGTTTTCATTATTCTTACTAAATGGAGAGAAGTTAATTTATTTTTCCTGTAAGTCTTTTAAAAATTATTATTCTGGGTGGCTGGACATAAATCTGTAATTCTGTAGATATTCTGTAGATATCCTGGTGTTAGTATGCTTTGAATTTATTAAATGTTATCTATTATCCAGTCTATATTTGAAGCTTATTCTAATTGTAAAAGTGTTGTTTGTTGGCATAATTGGTTAAGAAGATTAAAAAAAATAGGATCTGGATGTCACGACAACACATGCTAGCAGAAGTGCCCCTGCAGATGCAATTAGGGAGTCAAAGTCCTTATTGACAGAATTTGGGGGAAGGGAGAAGAAATGGCAAATATGAACCATCCTGGCTTAACTCTTTGGTGCAAGCTGCAGTGCTGGCTGCTGTGAAGACGGGTCCGTGCTCCTACAGGAATGACAGCACAGGGCATTGGGGGAGGGCCTCTGAAAAATGTAGCCTAATTAGTAAAAAGGAAACAAAAATCCCCTACAAAATCTTACCCCAGAAGGAAGTTGGGTTGCAGTGTGATGGGAGTAAAGGTTTGGGAGTTGTCTCTCTGCTGGGCTGCGGAGGGTGCCTGTGGTGTGACCTGGGGGGCTGGCAGAGGTTGCTTGCTGATTTGCCATCATGTAATGTTTAAATGTGTTCCAATAAATAGCCATAAAAGTATTTTGGATTGCTTTTTCACAGGTTTTCCAGTAGAAATGTTTTGTTTAGCTTTCAAACTTTTTCTTTTTTGGTGTTTCTGTGCATTGGAAAAATGTATTTTATGTTTGTAAAACACCAGGCATACTGACCTTTTCCCAAACTCCCTCTTCTTTAAATGAAAAATGGATTTGAGAATGATGATGATGATTGCATTTTTTTCTGTTACTATAGTATTTAGAAATCCCAGTGAAAGAATAATATCTAGTATTAAGAAACTGAGACACAGAGATCTGAGGCCACTTCCTAACTCTTGTCTCATGACCTTGCTTAATTAAATTGCTCAATTTGTCCAAGGCTGAATTCCCTGCCTTTAGTGAAGGCTTGTTTTTTTCCCTTTCCTTTAAGATTATCAGGGAGAAAGTGTCTTGTCATGTTTATATAGATCTGTTGAAGCCTTTAGCTGCCATTGTGATATGAATATAAAGAGCTGATGCCGTAAGTACCATAGGGTGGCTGAGATTAGATTTTGGATCACTGCCTGTGATCCCGTTAATGCGTTAGTGCTATCCATGCAAGTGAACAGGCAGGGTTAACCCACCAGGAAGACAGACTTTCTACTGATACAGCTTTGTACACTTTCTATAACATGGCACCCTCCACTGTAGCCAGTTCACCTTCTGTACGACATCTTATACAATCAGGACTTAGGCAGAACAATTAAATGGGATTTCTTAAGTGGCAGCGAAGGAATGTTAATTGATGTGTGAAATATAATTATCCTCCTGGGCTCCTTGGCTTTCTTTTGTTCGTGACTGGTTTTGATTAAACAGCTCTACTTTCTGGGCCTATTGTATCCATTCACCTACTCTTTTCGTCCTAGAAGCAGGCGATGTCTAAAAAAGGCTGTATACTTGTGCATCCCAAATATTTCCCAAGGCACGAAAAAAAGGGGAGGGGAAGTGCAGGCAAAAATCAGTCATCCTGCTTGGTATGTGGGTCCTTTGCTGAATGCTGTTTTTGGGTTGGAGCCCTGCATCTGGACTCCAGCTCATGCCAGCTGAAAAGGAAACTTCTATTTTGTTTGCTTAAAAGGCAAGAAGTCAACGTTTAAAAAGGCAACCTGAGGGGATTTTTTCAGGGACTTGACCTGATTGATCGGGAAAATAAGTTAAATGAGGTGTGGCCAAGGACTTCTTAAAGCAATCAAGCAAATACTTTCTTACCGAGATGGTCAGGAAGTAAGAGGGTGGGATACTGTATGTTCTGCTAAGCACTGCCTCTAAATCATTTTCTTTTTTTTTTGTCCTGGTGGGCTATCATAATGCCCTCCATATGGGTGATTATAGCCATCAGCATATGTAATAAGTTGGATATTTGTAGACAATGTTTCTTCTGTGTGAACAAATGGCATCGTGAGAGTGGGAAGAAACCAGAACTAAACCTCTGTGATGGTTTTCTCCATCCTGGGTCTTTTGATTATTGTGTTTTTTTAAACAAACTTTACATGGTATTAAGGTAACAGTGAAATATATTTCCTTTTTCTTTCCCAACATCAACAAAATTGGATTTATATCAGAATCAGGGTAGACATTTTAAAGATCTATACTATTTCTGCATTCCTGATATGACAAATTCTGATTGATATACGTACACACACACACACACACTCTTATGTTAAAAGTTTACTATGGTGGTGGTGGTTAGCAGTTTGGAGTTCTAGATACCATGTCATATGTGTCCAACAAACATACAGCTCCAGCAAGTATTAATTCTGAGCAAGGGGAGGTCCTGGCATTCTCAGATAAAATGAGACGTGCAGGAGGTTACACGCTAAAGCTCCTAGGATTAGCTGAACCTCAGGTGTCCTGCAGCTGACTGACCTTCCCTGCACAGCTGAGACCTGTGCCTGTCTATGCCTGTCTTGTGTTTAGGAAGGCAGACAGGTAGTTTGGAGTATATTTGGTTACTTTTGTCCTGCAATTACACTAAGCTTTGCTGCAAAATCACGTGACATCCAAGGCAGGTGTTCCCTTTCCAGCAACAAGACCATGCTTGCATGTCCAGATGTACCCCAGGTTCCCAGCAAATGGTTACTGTCCATGTGGGCCACCCTGTCCCCATGAAACCTTCCAATGTCTTCTGTTTTTAAAGTGCTCCTATTTTTTGGGATTTCAGAATGTCTGCTAGCAACAAGTGCCAGTTTAAATACACATAGAATGAAAAGTTCCTTTCTTTTGTAGCTTGAAGCCCTCTATTTCGCTGGGTAATCCCTAGCTTTTGCTTCATTAGAACCAGTGAGTAAGCATTTCCTAATAGCTGTCATAGTGTTGATGGTCTTGTAGCTGTTACTGAACTCTGGTTTTGCAGACCTCTCTTGTAATCCTTTTGTCATCCCTCTTTTCTAGAAGTCTGTTTAGTCTGTCTGCTCCTTCCTGTACACCTCTGATCAACCCTGTTGTTTTTTCTGTTGTACTTGTAGTTCTGCTGTTACATTTCTCTGAGGCAACTGGAACTGCATGTGATATAGATGATCTTGGAGTAAGTGGTGGTAAAATGAAGTTCACTTTTTGGCTTTCTCAACTGATAAATTTCTGTTTCCTCATCATCTGTAGGTGAACTTTGGTGAGATTGTGACAGTAACATCACGAGTTCTCTTGGGATGTGGTAGTTAATACCAAGCGGATTATCCTGCAGGTTTAGTTCAGGTTGTGTTTTCCTACTGGGTGTGCTTTTCACAGTGCAGATATCTTCCCTATTGCAGGCAACATTTTCATGATATTCATGAAATTCAGAATTCAGCAGCTATCAGACAGATTATAGTCCCATAATGAAGTGCTTTGAAAACCAAAGGTTGAAGCTACATCTTTAGTTTCCAGAAAGAGCTTGAATCCACATTTAGTACATTAAAAATGTACAGACTGCTGGTTTACTCTAACATCCCATCTCATTTCTCTTTTCCATTAAAAAGTTTTTATTTTTTGCCCCAATGAGACATGAAAACATGTTTTGAAAGGTTATGAATGTCTGGCAAATTATTTGGTTTTGGATTTTTGCCCACCTATATTCCTGCATGGCCTAGTTGCCTGTGCAGAACTTGCTCTTGGTCTTTTACAGCATGAAAATAATACAGTGGTGGCCTAAACTGTGGCTGTTAGTTAAAGATAATAAAAAATGAAAATGATTCAACTTAAAATACTGAAAGGTCAAGAGGCAGCTGGAGCATATTGAAGGAAAGATGGAATAAAAGCAGGTTCCAGGAGGGGCTGAGAATGCCAGAGGGCAGCAGCAGCTCAGAGTGTTGCACTCCAACCCATGGGTTTAAGGTATGCTTGTACATATTTCTGCTTTTCCAAAGGACGCTGCCATGTGGCCCGTCCATCCAAAAACGCCAATGATTTGTTAGGAAATTGCAGATGCTCTGCTTCTCTGCAAAGTAGAGGCTAACAAATTAAGAAAGTAGTCACAAAACTGCATTTTAGTGACAGGTGAGATAAATGACACCTTTCCCAGAGCCTAGAATGCAGAATACAGAACCAGATACTTGGAGTGTGCATAAATCACTTGCAGGAGTTGGGGGTGGGTGGGTGTTTGACTCCTTTCCTGGCACAATCCTACAAGGAAGAAACAAATGGAGAAATCCTCACTTGGTGGAGCTGCTTGGTGGAGACAGTCACTAGATCCCCTGATACTGCAGCTCTTGTTCTATCTCATTTAGCACCACAACCCTCCATAAACCAAAGGGAGTACAACATGCCTAATGTAGCGTGAGGAGCGAGGCGGGGTGTGCCCGACAGTGGAGATTTACTGCTACCTGATGGGCCTCGGTGAACAGCATCCTCCTCCCCCCGAGAACCATCACTGCCTCCTCTCCCTCTTACACAAACATTCACATGCACACACACATACACACACACACACACATAAGCTCTTGAGAATGCACTTTGAGTCTTTTGTTTTCACTCATTAAAAGTGCCAAGATGCATGTCAAATGCCTGGAGCAGTCTCCTGCTTTATAGTTTTATTATAGTACTATTATGACTTATCTAATTTATTTTTTCCTCTTTGTGTGTGTATCTTACTACTTACACTGCAAATGTTTATGTCAAGCAGAGATAATCTCTTTGTGCATGTTTCTGTCTACTTTATTTTTGGAGGGGCTCTTAAAGGGGCATGAATATTTGCCTTTCCCCTCTTTTTCAGGTATGTAAAAGAATTATTAAAAGGGCAGGATCAGTCCCCATTCTGAATATCGTGCTGTTATCTTAATGATTACAGTTCTGTAGGTTCACAGCAGCATTTCTGTTTGCTCTCAAATTTACATAGCTGTATACTGTAGGTATAAATTAGTTTAATATATACTGAGGCATCTATAATGTCAGGGAAGTTGATACCATTCTTTAGAAAGGAATACTTATTAACTTACACCTTTAAGGTAGTTGAGGTGATCAATTTTTTAATCATGTCTATTAATATTTTTCTTAGATAATTGGACTAGAATTAAAAATCCTCTACATCAGTGTATATATAGGCTAGATTGCAGTTTGTAGAGTACTGAATCATCTTCAAGTGATTTAGGAAACTCTTCTGTATAACATTAGCAAGGATCCACCAGACATGAACTCAGCCAGTTTGAATGCCATATTCACATCACCTACATGCCAGGCTTAAACACCAAATATGAGCTCAGACATGGGAGCAAACAGGCTGATATTCTTGCTTTAAGCCTGCTTCATCTTTCCCTGTTTGAGAATGAGTCGTTCTGAAACCTCAGCCTGCCTCAGAAACCTCACCTGCATGTCCCTCCCATGACAACTAGTGCGGGCTTCCCTCTGTCCGCTCAGTGACATCTGATCATTGTCAGGGTGAGCCACCTCCTTGGCACCTTTGCCAAGCAGCATTCCCTTAGCTTTCTGCATTTTTTATTTTTCCAATCAGTCTCTGCACATGCAGAGATTTCTTATGCCCCATAAGAAACTTCGTCTGGTAACTCTTCTTTCACCATGCTAACTTTTTGTATTTCACTCTGAAAGGCATCTTGGGCTATTGCTTGCAGGAAAATTGCTCTGCATAGTAAGCTGTAATGCATTGTACTGTATTTCCTCCCGTACAGCAAAGCCAAATTGGTCTAGTAGCTTGCATTTCCTTTCAAGCGGCTCTAGCTGCTTTGGCACTAATTGTCAGTGCCAGACTGAAAACTGTAGCAAGGAAATCTAGGCTGAATGTGGCTGTGAGGCCAGGACCTTGGTTTTGTGACTCATCCATTTGGAGAAACACCCGCCTAAAAAGACTAATTCTGAGATGGCCCCATGTAAATGACACGAGAGAGACTCTCAGCCAAAATACAAATCCTGTTTCCACTTGTTGTAGGAACAGGGGAAGTGGCTCTGCCCCCAAACAGACTGTGAAACTGGGGCAGGACGTTGCAGTATCCTTTTTCCTCTACGTTTTGCCTTTGCTCCTACGCTTGCCCTTCCTTTAGGACCCTTCTAACCTTTCAAATGGGAAAGGCAAGTGGCTTCCTGTCCTGCATGTTTATGGAGTGAACTGGTGCAGGCTGGGTTTGAGGGAGGCTATAGATTTCCTGGCACTCGTTCAGCCCTCATGTCCTGGCCTTCTGTGCAAACAGTTCTCCCAGCCCCACCTCTCTGAGCTGTTGCTGTGGCTGTGCCTTACAAGAGGCGTTCTGGAAACCTGTTACAACCTACTGAACGGTGTCCATTTACCGTACGATGAGCTCATGTGTTTTCTTCAAAACTTAAAGAACCAGTTTTCTCTCTATCTTTTTAACAGGTGATGTCTCAGATGCTGAAACACAAAGCAAGCTATACCTGACCAAGGGTATTTGCTGTCACAAATAATAAACTGGGACCCTCTTACCATCTCAGCTGCCAGTGGTAAGTTTATGGCCTGATTTTACTTGCTCCAGATAAGTCCGACTACTTTGCAGTAGAAACGCAGAGACTGAGACATGCCTTGCTAACACTGTTATTAACCTGACAATCTGTTGGTTCATTATGGGATTGAAATCTTGTGGGAACAACTCTGTGTTTCACAGCAGAACTGACACACAATCCGATGCAGCTGATTTGCCGTGGACAGTCTTCAAATGTTGAAATCTCAGACTTTCTAAGTACAGGGCTGCTATGCATGGGTACACTTCCTGCTAATCTCGAGGCATAAACACTCAGTGGCTCCAGACGCTTGAAGAAATAAACACACTGACTTGGTATTAATATTTCATCACAACACACTAAAGTTAAACCTCACTGATCCAAAGTGACCTGCAACCACTCAAGAAAATGTTTCTTTTTTTTTTTTTTTTTTAAATAATTTAACTTTTTATGGGGGGAAAATAAAAGGAAATGGTCTCCTGTATGGCAGGCTTAACAAGGATAAGCAGAACCGTTTCAGCTGGAGCAAAGCTGCTCATGTGCAGAGATGTTGCTTTGGAAAGGTTTGTAAGTTCAAGGAGGACAATTTAACAGCTTTGTTGTCTCTGCTATGTAAGATGAACCAGACACACAGTGCCATGGAGAAAGAGAGTACACAATCATTGCACACGAACCAGCAGCTCCTGTAAATATTACCTGATAGTCACTGCTGGAATGCAACTCAGCCTTGAAAAGACACAGGCTTCACATTGCTGCCATCAGGAAACCCTGCAATCTAATCTATGGCAGACGACCTTATTGCTGAAATCTCCAGTGAGCAAAAGTGGGTTAGAAACATAAGAATGTTTTTTGCAACTGATGCCTAAGAAGTTTCCAGGCAGCATTATTTGAACTGGATGTTAATGATCTGATCTTAAACACACTGCATGCGGTAGGTACTTTTCTGTTGAACACAGATGATGATCAAATCAGAACTTACCACAAGGCCAATAGGAAATGTCTCGTGAGTTCGTTCTGTAGAAGAGGTTGGCTTGCAGCCCACATGGGTGCTGGGTGATGGGAGTACAGTGGGCTGGGCCCGTAGGCAGCCAGGCATGGTTAGGAGGTTGGTAGCTAATCTTAGACACTCACTTCAGAGCTTCTAGGCAGTTGTTAACACGGTTTCTAAAGCTTGGAACTAAAAATTGTCATCTTTTCCATGAATTAAGTTGTCTGTATTTGACCAGAAACTGCTCAAGGGGAGTCAGTGTTTTACTCTATATGCCATCTGGCTAGCAATGCCTTCACCCCCCACGTTATTATTTCTTTGGTAGGATAAAGAGGTTGGATTAATGTAATAGTGGATTCTCCCCTCTATGGAACACACCCACCCACCTCCTAATGTTGAGTGTGTTTAAATCAAGTCTTAAAGAATTATTTAATTTTCCTTGCTTTGCAATTTATGTTCTCTTATTTCACTTGATTTTAATGCATGCTAAGCGCTCTGGGATATGCACATGAAGGGTGTTATATATATCTGTGTCTGATCCATTGAAACAAGGAAAGAACAAGACAAATGATTTCTTTTAAGCTGAGTTAGAGGCAGTCAAGCCCAAAGTCCACACGAGGCAGTGGAGAGCATCAGGAAAAATTGCGAAGGGAAACGTTAACAACACTTAGTAGCTATAGCTGCTCCAGCATTTTCTCAGATTTACAAGGGCCCCCGTAAAATATACTAGGGGAAAATGTAAAAACTCAAGTGCAATTTAAACAGTAGCATTCTGATAAACTCAGGATCAGCTGGTTTTGATCGCAGTGCAGTTTGGTGCAGGAGCACCACTTGTGCATTATGAGTGAGGACTGGAGGAAGCTTAAAGCAGCTGTGCTTCTATATTTGCTCACTCTCTGTATTCAAACCTTGGCTTGATAGCTCAAAGGAAATGAGATGTGTTTTGCATAACCCAGTTGCAATCAGTGGAAGCACCTACTAATCTGCTGGTACTGCTTCTGACCTTTTCAGGATCTGATTCCTTAATGGAAAATGAAAACGTTTTTAAAAGAGGAATGGACTTGTTTATTTGAGGGGTTTTGTGAAAATTCAAAAGGCATTAGTGAAAAGACAGACTTATACAAAAAATTGTATGATAGTATTATTCTCCTGGCCAGAAGAACCTGAGATTATTTATAGAAGTTTCTTTTTACAAACTGATCTATGAAATTATTTTGTAGACTTAATTTCCACTATTTTTGGGAATGCTTATCACAGTGCACATCCTGATGATGGCATTAAAAATAACAGGCATTCCTCTATATCAATAGTGATAGATTTGTTAAAATATGTTTTTCCTCTAAGAGCTGACATGGAAAATGAGGCCAATGGTCCTGAATAACAGAGGACGGGGAAGACCTTGAAATGTGAGGTTTTAGTGTTGAGAACTCTCAATAAATCAGGGTCATTCATGGAAATCACTACTAAATCCCAAACTACCCTGCCGCTTCTGATTCAAATATTTGTTTAGTACACTGCAGTACAAGAAATAAATCCTGAATTATAATGACTTATTCTGTGTGCTCCCACCTCCCTCCCAGTTTTGGCATCCATCTGGGAATCAGATCTTCATTTTCTCTCATTTTCTGCCTTCTTATTTCAGGGCTTAAATTATCAGGATGATCTGCAGAAACCAAAGAATTCAGTATATGCAGATTAATAATTGGATGTGAAAAATGGATATCAAATGTTGAGCAAAAAATCTGCTGGGGATTTGGAAGCCTGTTCTGCGTTAGCGAAGCAGGTGCTGAATGCTTCCTGAGTTATTCTGGAAAAGCCTCCTCCTTTCCACATCATCTGAGAGCACCGAGGCATTTTGCCTTCTTTCATCTGTCAGAATGGGGAGAATTACTTTGTGCTGTTTAGTTGAATGCATGCACGAAAGCAACAAAATCAGCCCAGTTAATTACCTATGAAAACTATTGTGCAGCTCTGGGTTTGAGCTGTAGTTTCCAGCAAAAAAATGCTCTAGCTAAGTATTTGAGAGAGTTGCAAAGATGCATGCTGGGCTATAATGGATGGTGCAGGTGACCAGGCAGGTTACCAGCCTTTATGTAGCTGGGACTCTCTTAAAGTTCAAGTGGTTGTGAGGAAAGCCTTTCTCTCCTCATTCTGGGCCACACTCACTCTCCCTCAATCAGGGCTAAATAGCAGGTTTGCTCACATATGCTCCCCTCTCCTTTGTAAACACAAAATCCCTTAAACAAATAGCGGCCAGACCTTTTTTTCACTCTTCTGTTTATTAGAAGGACTTAGCTAATCCCTGTGTTTACGAGTAGTAGGGTGTGTCGACCTACAAGCCAAGGGAGCTAATGAAATTCATCTGTTCTCTATTTTCCAGCAGGATTGAAGGGAGGGGGGAGGCCCAACCAACCTTCAGCGTAACGCAGAAATATGACTAACCGTGGTGTTTGCAGGCAGAGGCTCAAAAGGGAGTAGCGGGTGGGAGGAGGTGAAGCGGCTGAATGGGAGAAATGAAGGGAAATATTCCCCCTTCAATTAGAGTAATTAAAAAGTAGTAAAAATAAACCACCCAAATGAGAGTCTGCCCAAAACAAAGTCTTAATGTACACTTATGGTTTAAAGAGTCTGCCGAAGGCCACTGCCATGTGTTGCCACAGCTCTCTGGTGTCTGTCTGACACGAAGCAAATACCAGCCCAGGAATGAGGACGGGGGGAGCCGTAGGAGCTCCTCCAGCCGGGGCGGCCGGTGGGCTGCGCGTTGGAGCGGCTCTGCCCAGCGCCAGGCGCTGTGGCTTTCCCCGGCCCAGCCTTCTGCGTGCAGCTACAGTTCAGCACATCAAGTATTAGGAGAAGCTGCTGTAACATTGAGTTGATCCATGGAGGGAATTAAAACCCTTCCGAGAAAGTGGCAAAGTCCCGTTTGCTTCTGTCTGAAGGTTGCTGCCGCTGTCCATTCCACTACCGCGTGGCTTGTTTGCTCTGCTCTCATGTGTACTATTCCTGTCTGGGTTTTTCCAGTTCAGTGTTTTGTTTACCTTCTTGGTCTTTAATTCCCTAGAAGAACTGGTAGGGTGAAATGACTGTTTTGTTGGTGATTCCTCCCTAGTAATTTATTTGTCAGTATAGATGTATTTTGTCACATGAGCTTCGCTGCAGCACAGAAGGAGCAGCCGCGTTGAACTCCTTGTTGTGGTATGTTTCCTAGAAGCCTTGGTCCTGACTCCAAATGCATCTCCATTAAATGTGGACAAGTACTTCTGTCAGATTGTGTTGTGTTTTTATGACGTGGAAAGAGAAAGTGGCTGAAGAATGAGTTAGAGTCTTCAAATCTGTAACTGGAGATTTAAAATTATGTGGAAAAATATGGTAATTTAAACTTCTGGGAGATGCCTCAATCTTTGTCTGCAATCCAGTCTGTGACTAACAGGCTCAGTGGCAGGAATTTTTGGCATTCCCAGTGCTAAGGTCAATAGATGATAGTTCTTGGTTGTAATCCCCAAAACACTTCATGTAATAATCAGCATGTCCTTCTAAGGAGCTTACGAAAGAGGACAGAACTTAGACGTTTGATCTTTGCAATTCTAAAGGACTAAGATATATAATTCTAAAGATATTAAGTTATTTGCATTATAAACCATTATAATCTCTAATAAGATGAGACAAATTGGTCAAATCTGTAGAGGTACCAAGCACCTGGGGCAGTGGTTTGTTTCTGTGCATGGATGGGTGTAGTGCTGCTTTTGCATCTAATAGCACCCCTTTGCTTTTTGGTGATTATCTCTGAATTTTTAGTCATTCGTAATAGCAAAACTTAAGATGTTGGGGGAAGAGCTGTCTTGAGGGTTACAGAGGTTGCAGTATCACACAGCTTAGTCTGTGAATTCACAGGGGCAAGAGCTGCTTGCATGTAACCCACTGCAGACAATTCATTTTTAATGTGGCCGCATCTGCAGCCACGCAAATTCATGACAGCTGCAGTTTTGATAGCTAAACCAAAATACAAATGAGTAATGAGAAATAAAATTATTGTATGCTGGCCATGTTTGAGAATCAACTGCTTTAGACGTGTGTGTTTTACAAATAATGACATAGAGCATGCACATACTTCTCCTCGGGCCAAGTCCACTTTCCTATTGAGAGTCTGAAGTGAGGGGACAGGAATGTCCCAGAAAATAAAATAACTATACATGCCACTGTTTTTGGAAAGGGTGGCCAATGTGGACCTTGAGTCTGTCTTTCCCTGGCTGAGGTTAGACAAGTAAAGTGTAAAAAGTCCCTGGTATTCACAAAGCTTTGCTGTATCTTCCGTTAATAATCTGAGCTGGTGGGGAACCGCAGTGTCAGGTTTTGTTTAAACCTAAATCCGTTCCTGTTTGCTGGATGAGCCTGTGTTGCCTCCTGCTGCAACCAGAGCTTGAAAACAGCAACCTTGATTTCTGTGATGTAAATACAAATAAAGCGATTTCTGTAGGACTTAACAGAAGCATCCAGGTAATCTGCAGGTAAATTAAACCATCTGGTTTTGTTGCTCCAGCTGCCAGCCATTTCAGCAGAAAAGGCCATTATATCAGGCAGAACTAGCTTCTTGCATACCCATTAGGAGGGGGCTGAAGCCCTCTTGTTTGTATTCTGAGAAAATATGTCACATTTAACACTATGGGATGGATTGTGAAGGCAATACCATGGGAGTCCACGATGCTATGTGCCGAGTCCATTGCAAAAGGTAAAATATGAGAATGACATCTATCTTCATTCTGAGAAATGCAAATTGAGGCTCACTAGGAAATTTTTTTCCAAAGGTTGTCAGTTTAATATAGTAGCAGTGATACCTTAATTGCTGGTCATGTAGGTAGTAATACAAGTTACTGCAAGATATGTGATGAGTAAGGTGACTATAGGTAAACTGATGAAATCCACAGAATAAATAAACTTTTGTTCGTTTTTTGCTTTTTATACAGAGATGATATCTCGCAGCAGTGATGAAGTTGTGCTCAGCTTATAACATTGATGTTGTCGTGCCAGCTTTCAAACCTGAGAGTAGTCTGGTAGGTTCCCTGGCATAGAACAGAGGCGAGGATCAGTTACTTGGAGGGAAGAATGGTACTAGTGCAGATGATAAGGAATCTAAATTAAACCATAAGAGAAGAGAGAAGACGACGTTATAATATTTAAAAATGGCAAACTAAATAATATATAATTTACAGAAAATGACAGGGTAATGCTGGGACTATTTTTAAATCAACAGCAAATTAGAATTCAAACCTCTGATAGGTTTAACAGATGGTCTGGATCCTAGAATCCAAAACCCACACACTTCATTTCCCAGTATGTTTAAAACAAAATAATGCTATGCAGCCTTTGCGGAATGTTTCTTGCTATTAAGCTATGTTGAAGATAACTCTTGACCAAGGAGGACTACACTGGGAGTGGAAAAATAGCATAAGCTGGTTCAGTAAGAAAAAAACACAACTCAGGCCCAGGGTGACTGGTGACATGTTACAGGTTCTGGGCAAGGGAGACAAGAGAATTTGGGAAGTTGAATGAATACAATTTCTGACTGGCCCCATGAAGTCTTAACTCTTTGTACAGTGAAAACAAGTGATTGTATCCCCTTTCCTTGACGTGCCCAGATCTTAGAAAATTTTCTGTCACATCGACAATAGAGAGGAGTGTTTTGATGTGAATGCATTCATCCTGGAAACATTCATGAAGATGCCCTCGCAACTTTTTGTAGAGATGGGGAGAAGAAAGGTTGGGGTTTCCTGAGGGACACAACTACTTATGAAGCAGTAAGCTTCACCTGGAAACGTGTTATTTATGATCTTGTGTTAGTACAGCTACATCATTGCTTCTGCTCATCAAGCCAGTGCACCTTGTGTCTTGCTTGGATAACAATAAAAAAACTTATGTGGTGAGAAATGACTGGGATGTAGGCAAAAGTAATGTATTTTTTCTGGTTTTGTTTTTCCATTCAAAATCCTGTTTTGATAAGACATGAAATACTTGCTTATTTCTTGGAAGACATTTGTGGTGGGAGCGGCGTACTGAACAATCCGTGCATAAGATCCTTGTTTGTTTTCTTCCTTCACTTTGGGGAAAGGGATGTTTCCTCTGGGAGAGTACTTTAACCATCACTTGCTGGAAAGTGCTGTGCCTCTCCCTTGCTGACACTGGGGTTTTATTCATAGGGGGTACAAAACTCATTCTCGTAACAAAAGCTTAGGATGTTCATCTAGCAGGTGGGACACCTGGGCTGCAGTTCTTGGTACGCAGCATATTTATTAAGGCAAGGAGGCAAGATCCTACAAAAAAGACTGAGAAATTTCCATACTAACCACCCAGTAAAGTAGGAGATAACGTACAGTCCTGACTGGTGAGGGTTAACTGTTCATGCTCCTTTAGGTAGACAAGCCCAGATGTCTCCTGTGTTCCCCAAGAGCACCTTAACCTAGAGCAGGGGCTTCTTGAACAGAAATTAGTGTCACCATCTACTATTCTTCCTCTGCATTTGTGAATGTATCCCTAAAAATTATTCCATGCAAATTTGTCATGAGTTTATAAGTAGCTTTGGATCTTTTTTTATTTTACCAAATGTGCCAAATGTTAAAAAAAAAAAAATATAAAAAAATCTTACTTGTAGGTTTGACTGTAACATAACTGGGAGTCACATTGAAAAAAATAGGACTTTCCTATTATTCACTTACTGATGGTAGCAGTGGCACTAACGGGAAGAGCTGTTTTGTGTTCATCTCAACGTTATCTCTTCAGCTGGGTTATTCTGTGCTACAAAAGGACTCACCTCAGAACTGCTGATAAAAATGAGAGTGTTGTTTATGCCAAGATTTAAGTTATCATCTGTGACTAGGTGATAGCAGCACTGCTGAGCAAAATCCAGCTTTAAGGATGACCCTCAGTGGCTGAACATGCAATAGGAATGTTTAAAGCAAAAGTTACCACAAACTGTTTTTATCCAGAATGTCTTTGTTTATTTGAACCATTTGGTGAATAACATCTTGTAATGAGAATCTGTGATTGCTTAAGGAAGGCTCAAAACTTGAACTGGTACCTAGCAAAGTTTGATCAAAACCATGATTCTGATACACTAAGTTGCTTTTACCTTACACTGTGAGGTACCCCTGTAACTAGAAAAATAAAAATTGTGTAATTTCCTAAATGCAAATCTCAGGGGTTGGTGGTGCTTTCACTGCCTAGGTTGATTTTGTTATTGTTATTGATTATGTCCTATAGCCTATAGTAATTTGGAGAGAAAACCAGTGAAGATGAACAAGCTGTTAAGCTAAATAGAAGTTGTCACACTGAATAGTTAAGGTGTTCTGACGTATCTGGATTTGGTGCAGAAAAGAAAGCAAAATATTTGAGGGATGTTTCAGAGTTTTTGTTCTTGTTAAAGCCAGTTGCTATCTGTTTGAAGGAAAGCCTTGTGTTGGAATAAAATTCTTCATTGAATTTCAAACTTTTTCAAGGGCGTAACAGTTTTGATGACATTTTTCTCAGAAAAGATATCTTGGGAAAGGTGGGATATATTTAACTGAAAAGAAAGCATGGTTGATCAGATATTGAATCAGGCAGAATAAAGGCATGACCCTAAATTTCTGTAACTGTGAAAAATGCTCTGACCACCAGGTTATGCACTGTTCTTGTCTGTAACTCTTGAGGAAAAAATGCAGAATATCCTTTTTCTCCACTGCACAGCTAGCTTGATATATATATTTCTTTGAATCTCAGTTTTCTGCAGGACAGGGAAACTTTGCAGCCCATCTTTAGTATTTCCTTTTGGCAGCCTAACACCATTTTTGTAGAAATGAAATGGAGAACCAGATATGTATTTTTTTGTTGCGGAGGTGAAGGGAGGTGTGCGTGTATATGTGTAGGCTTTATGCACTCACTAGTTGAACAGCTACAAATTCTTATTTCATTTTAGTGTACACTAAAGGTGCCAGGAGCCAGAAATCTTGTTTGCCTGTGTGCTAGATACAGTTTGGGTATCAGCAGCAGCACAGCACTCATGCTTCCTCCATTAAATTACTTTTTTTTCCCACTTATCAAAAAAGAATGTTTTATTGTCAGGTGTCTAATCCTTATTTACTGACATCTTTGCTCAAAATGCTCTTAGTACCCATTTTGGTGAGTACCATTTTTTGGTGAGTCCCTAACTGGCACCGCCACTGTACTTCACCTATTGCCCTCTGAATCACTAAGTAAGAAATTAGGAATTGCCTCAGCAAATCGGATCCATAAGCCTCCTAGCCCAATATCCTGCCTCCATCAGTAGCCAGCCAAGACACTTCAGAAGAAACCCTACATGATACTCTATAATGTGGAATTGCATTTTGCATGTGGGTATTTTTATCTCAGGCAGTTAATACTTGGCATGTGCCCAACCATATTTTTATCTTTTTGTTGTAACTTATTGTTTTGATTAGCAATGCCAATGACTAATCCTTTTTGGATCTTTATAAGTACTTAAATCAGTGATATTTTATATGAGGCAATCAGCTCCATAACTTGGTTGTGGTCTGCATATGAAACAGAATGTCTTTTTTTTTATTATTTTTTATTGGTTCTGAATTTGTTTTCATTCATTTTTACCTGATGTTCCTTTGTTTCTGTGTTATAAGGGTAAAAAAGAACACATGCGCTATGCTCTCTGCTGCTCACTCTTCCTGATCTTCTCAGTAAATCAAGTCTTTTCACCAATATCATATGGAAGTCTTTCCCTGAATCTAAAACCTTTCCTTGTCCATTCTTTGGCTGCTTATTTCCGCTACATCTGGTTTTGAAATGGAGTGAGGAGTGAACATAGCCATCCAAGGAAGGGTGTGCCATCAATTTACTGAATGTTATTAATATCACTATTTGCAGATTGTTCCAAAAATTGACTTATTTTTAAAATTCTACTGAAATGGGTATGTGGGGAGCACAATGTGAATTTCAAATATTATGAAATTATTTAGAGATATTTTTCAGCGTTATTTTAATAACGTCTGTTTTCATTGGCGACTCAGCTTGATATCACCAGAGAAATCATCTACTCTTCCCCAGGGGTGTGCTGGATGCAGAGGTATAATGGCAGAAATTAGTCAGAAATAATTGCAGAGACAAAATAATTCCATCTCTGCCTACTAAGATGCAGAAAACTATGGACTGGATCCTTGGCTGTTATGCCATGGTTGGCACGATGCCACTTTACACCAGTGAGGGAACTGGCCCGCTACCTCAGTAATCCTCATTCGGGAGATAGCCAGTCACACACATGCTGGTGGCTTCGGTTAGTGACAGAAACCTGGCTGCTTTTCCAGCTGGAGGGAATGTGGGATTCGTGAAACTTTAGGAGGGTTGTGGCAAGAGTTGCCCTGAGATTGCTGATTCCATTCCTGCTTTTTGTTTTGTTTTAGTTGGCTTGCTAGGATTGTTTTCACTCTTTGCCAGGTGCAGAGTTGAATGGCAGGCCACACTCAAAAGCTCTTCTTTCACAAATCCACCCACGCTACAGATTTCTGTGTTCGTCACGTTCTGTGACATGTAGCTCTTGGAAATATGCAACTTGGAAATAATATCTTTGAATTTGAGTGTGCTTGGACTAGTAAAAGATAGATTTTAAACTGTCCGGAAAGGGCAGGAAGAGAAAACTGTAGGAAAATAACTGGGAAACTTAGATTCCCTTAGAGTGGAACTGAACCAGAACATTTGATCCAAATCCTACAAATTTTGAAGATTCAGACCCACATACGAGAGACCATGCTCATGTTGAAAATAAAGATGAGCCATGGTGCCAAATAAAGTTGTCTTCTGGGATTTCAATCAGTTTTTGAATTCCCCACAACTATGTGTCTCGGTCCTGGCGTTCAGTTGTGTGTGCTTGCTCTTGTCTAGCTGCCTTACCCTGCAACCTTTGAGATTTGTTATACATCTGCTTCCAGTGATGCCATTTTGTCTGCAGGCAGCAATCAAACCCCGCTCACTGTATCCAGCACAGGGTGAAGTTCCCATCTGAGTTCATCAAAAATGTACACAGTGAGCTGAAGCATGAACAGTCAATTTTCTACCAAGAAATACTTTGGGGGTAGAGGAAACAAAAGATGAGCTGGATGTGTTCTATTTGGATTAATAAAAATCTGACTTAACCATCCAGATTTGGGATAGTTCTCTGGCAGGGATGTGATTTTCTCCTTTGTACTTACTTTACACCAGGTTGAGTTCATTGGCTTTGCAGTAACTTGCCTAGAATTTGCATTGAAAGTATGTTAGAGTAGAAAACAAGCAATTATTTTCAAGCTAACATGACAAAACCAAGAAATTAAAGACAGAATCCAGAAAATTATGGGGGTAAAAGGAAGACTGATAGTTTGGGGGATTTCATGATGTTTGGAACAAGATTCAGTACTGCAATGGTCATAAATTGCTACCACTTAGTTGCTACTACCATTACCACTCCAGAAGGTAAGAATCAGCAGACATTTACTGGAAACTGGATCGAATCCAGTGTGTCCTTATGAAAAAAAAAAAAAAAAAAAAAAAACCAAGCACAGGCAGCCTTCCCAGCTCCCTTGCTGGTGGTGAGAGGCACCGGGACCACCTGCACAGAAATGCACAAGGA
>JAVJGJ010000002.1:4336240-4379939 GCA_035590215.1 Microhierax caerulescens
AATTTGCATCACTCTGGGACAGAGATAAAGACCGGAGGATCATTTAAATGTATGCTGAATCATAATTTGTCTCGATTATTTTTTTTTAGATTAACCAAGCCATTGAATTTTCTTACTATTGATTTAGAAATTATTTCAGTGTGTCAATAATTACCCGTTTTAATCCAAATCTAATTTTAATTTAACTTTTGTCTAGGAACACATGTACAGGTATATGTGTGTTCATGCTTGTGCGTTTATGTGCTCATGACTTCTTGGGCTTGTGACCCAGATTTGGAGGACTTGGGTGGTGGTCTTGGTTGTCCTCCTACTGTGTGTCTTTGTTAATGTTTGTGCTTTCTGCATCCCCTCTTGCACGTTGCTCTTGCTTATGGATAGCATAGCTTTTGGAGGAAAGCTTGCTTTGCTTTACTTTTCCTGTGCTGTTTTACGGTGGATACCAGGGCACAATGTTGATGGAGACAGTCACTTATGGTATCACCAAAACCCGAAGGAGAGAAGAAACTTCAAGTGTGGTTTGGCTGCAGGCTTATGCTAATGATTAGCACACATAATACTATTTGTAGACACTGGAGTTTAAAATAACATCTGTATGGTTTAAACTGATGTCTAAGCCCAGGCTGACTAAATACGTGCTTTGTGTAATGTTCCCTGGGCCTTGCATTGGCCATCTCTTCTGCAGTTTAACCACCAAAAGCCAAACATTAGTTGCTGAACATGAGTGTTCACTCATGTGAACTATTCACCAAAGCTGCCTGCACCTTGGACATCACAGCCTCCTGTGTCCCCTTCTCCCCACCGCAGTCCTGCAGGGCAGCCAGAAGACACGGCGATCCGTCACCCGGCCAAAGAGTGACAGGCAACTGTCTGCCTGCTTCATTCCACCTCAGCTCTACTCACGTGTCAGACAGTAAATGGACACATTTGTCAAAATTCCCTGCAAATCTCTATTAATTGGAAAGCGTGCTTCTTGCCCTCCAGTCCGCATGGCTATCGATGCCGGCTCACCGTGCTGCTGTTCCTCAGGGACACCACAGCCAAGAGGAAACAAAACGGCTTCCAAAGAGCTCAGCAGCTGCACCCTGTCAGCCTGTTGAAAAGCAATCTCCCTTAACAATGGAGTAAAACATTAGTGCTACTGTTTAGACATCACAGGCTTACCCTCACTGAGCGCTATGTTTGTGTATCTCATGGCTGCCACATACAGGACCCTACCCATCCATCAATATCATCACTTTTTAAGAGGGGGAGAAAAAAATGGCAGAGATGTTCCAAATGGTTTCACACTAAAAGGAAGCAGCAGAACTTTTTGTTTGGCACCGCATGCTGGAGGTTCCCATGCTGGGCAGCACCCCTCCCCGTGCATGGGCAGGGTGAATCACCTTTGGGGCATAAAGCCTTTGATTAAAACTGGCAATTCTGAATCTCCTGCTGGCCCCAAGGCAGCTTGGTGAAATGTGACTGTGACAGCATGAGCCCAGAAGCCTGTCATTCTGTTTCCAGCCTGTTTTAATGTCGATGCAAGCCTCGCCAAAAGTAGTTCTCCCAGTAACACTTACAGTAAAATACCCTCTTGTACTGGAACCTTTGCATTAATTAAATGAAAATAGATCAAGCAAAATCAAAGGTTTTCATTTGTTGATTAAACCACGATTTATGTAGCAAATATACTCTTGTCTGTTTACAGAAAACGTTGGCTTCTGACTAATACCACACTACCCAGCTGCAACCGCAGGCTGTGCTGGAGCCCTTCAAACCAGGCTGAATTCTCCTGGGGACAGCATGGCCCCACATGGCCACATCCCCTCCCTTGCCTGCCTTCCTCTAGGCACAGCTGAGGTAGGTTTAGCTGCAACATCGGGTCTTATTGGAAATGTAAAATGTATGACTAATAGCAGGGCAATTTAACAGAGCACTTCCAACAGGCTGAAAGCAGATTTGTATCAGCACATTGATTAGTTGCTGGAGACTTGCAGAATCTTGTATTTCTGATGGGCCCTGACCAGATGAGCTCTATTTGATGATACTACTCCTGCTGAGTTTTACACCAATTTTTCTTTATTAGTCCCATTTCCTCTCCAAGCAAGTCTACAGGTATTGGGAGTTTGAGACCTGTGGCCCCATCCCATCTGAAATCTCTAGCATCTGAGACCTGTTATCTAGGAAATTCAGACTTGAGAAGGGCAAAGAAGATAGGCAGGCAAACAGAGGTGAGAGAAAGAAATGGTACTTACCTATTTTGATTTTGCTTGTGGAGCCAGGATCCATGAAGACAAAGGTAAACCTAAAAGTAAAGGGTAATTTGATATGTCAGCAAAATGAAAGGTGCAAATGTCAATGCAGACCCTCTAGAGCCCTCAAATGAATTTCTCTGTGTATGGAAATACTGGAGTGGAAACAGCAGGCACAGCTAATAGTTGACTGCAAGTTATTATTTGCAAATATCAGAGCATATTGTTGGAAAAGAGGATTTCAGAAATCAGAAGTGTAATAGGATCTGCAATGAAAGCAGGGAAAGGCTATTGGACTTGGGCTAATTCTAGTAGAGTGAGAACTGAAAAAGCAGAAGAAAATGCAGGTCAGCTGTCAGATACAGAAAGAGACTTGGTCTCCCCAGCGGATGGATTGCCTGTTTCTAGCCTACAATGATCTCAGAAGTTTGCTTTTTTGTTGGAACTGTTCAGACTGTGGATCTGGCTGAAGGTTTATAAAGTTGCTTTTGTGCAAACCAGTTGAATCCAGCCTCAGACTAAACTGAAGTTCTTACAGGCATTTTAATCCTACAGGAGCTAATGAATCATCTGATACAAAACAGGAAAATAAACAAGGTTTCAGATGTCATCAACACTTAGTTCAGCACCTAAACCCACTTTGAAACACAAATACCCTGCCCATCTCAAGGAGACGAGGTATATCACATGGTGCTAGAACACAACCAAAGAAGTTGCACAGAAAACTTGAGGCATAGTTTTCAAGCTTTTAAGGCTGCTCTTCAGGGTTGATGAGAGTGCAGGCACCTGAGCTTTCTGTAAGCTGACCCGTGCAAGACTGTGTGCTGGGTTAAATCACAAGGCAGGAATGGCTATCTGGTTTGCTGTGCTTTGTGGTAGGTTTAGACTTCAACTCTGCTTTGCAGCTGGGCAAGTACCTTCAAGCAGTGTCCTTTGAGCATCATCACTCCTGCTGTGTGGGACCGTTGCATTTCCCCCCTGACTCAGCTGCTCAGCAGATCATGGTTCAGCTGCATCTGACATGTGGGGTGATAGAGCAGGAAAAAGATTATAAGGCAGCTCTGTGAATGCATGAGATGGTGGTACCTCTGTGAGGAGCGATGGTCTCCAGATGTCACAGACAGCTTTGAAAATCTCAACCTCCATGATGCTAGAATTCAGATCATAAAATGATTTTCATTCAAGTCCCTCTCTCCACTCCCCACCTCTCCCCCTTAACCCTGCCATGGTTACTGTGCTGAAATCTTGGACCAAGCTGTACAGAGCAGATTGTAATTTTGTGTTTGGGATGCCTAATGTAATGGGATTCTTAGTTCCCAGTGGTGTTGCTGGGTATAAGAAATAATTACATTAAGTAACCTGCACTTTCTAAGATGATGGCTTTGATTTCAGATTGCAATTAACTTGTTCTTTGTCTTTCTCATCAATACGCTTAATGTTTCAGATTAATAATCTATCGCTCATCTGCTGGGTAAAACTTGGGTAAGAAAGAAAAAAATACTGAAAGTTCACACAAATTTTTTGCTGTGAACTTCTTTGACCTTTGAAAAAGAGATTCATAACTTTTCTAAAAAATATTTTCCATTTTTACTCAGCTCACTTCCTCGTTATGCCTGGGAACAAGAAGCAGGAAGCACCATAAATCTTGTGAAAAAGCCTGTTCTGGCAGGTTTCCTAGCCCAGCTTTGCTGATCATTGAGTTTTGGATCATTTGAATAAACTTCATGTAAGTAGCCAAGCTCATGCGCTTCTCCAAGCCGTTTGCAAACTCCAGTCCTGTGAATCCAACTTGTTGCTTAGTTTAGGCAGCCTGAACTCTGCCCTTTCCTGCCCAGCTTTCCTTCACATATAAAGCACAGTTTTAGGGCTGCTCTGGTTTGTTGGATGAACTTGGTGCTAATGTGACTTTCAGCTTAACAGCCAAGTATAACATAAGTAGGCGTCGTGTAACCTTCCTGCTTTGCTAATACATCCTAATCCCGACTGGTGATACCTTGTGCTGTTCAGAGGCTGAATTAATCTGAGCACAGTTTACCAGTTACGCTAAAACACCATAAAATCACTTTTCCTAGTCTTAGCTTGAAGGTAACGAGTTGTTCCCCATGCAACAGAGAAAAGCAGCTTTGAACCTCAAAGAGGGAAGCAGCTCATGAAAAATGACTTGGGAATAGATTTTCAGATTGATTCCCTTCTCATCCAGTGGTGGCACAAGGCTGTGTGATAAGCACGGTAAGGTAAATTAGCGTGGCAGGCAACCAGGGAAAACAGGGCTGGTGCGTACAGGTACACGTGGGGTCGCTGTCCCCAGATGTCTGCCCAGCAATGCCAGTCGGGTGCCAGTATTCTCTCAGGCTTTAGGCCCATTTTAGTCCAGGAGAAGTGTGGTATTTGATGAGGGCAGTACAGCACTCGCTGACAAAGGGGTCTACTGCCTGTCACACCTTGACTTGTTGAGCACTAACACAGCCCGGGGGATCACAAAGCTGTCATTACAAAGCATTAGCATGAGAAAAGAAGCACTCCTCATGTTTTGGCATGTCACACCCAAGTGACAGGGAGCACAAATACAGTCAGGCACAGAGAACACTGCAAGTCAACGTCGGCTTTGACAATGTTGGGCACCAAGGCTGTCACTCCTTTGACACAGCCCCTCCTTCCCCCTACCCACGCTGCCATTCGCAACAGCAGCTCGCCCACTGCTTTTATTTCTGCACAATGTGTCAATAATTACTTGTCAGGCCTCTGCTTATAGACCTGGGATGGTGAATAAACGCTTATTATGCCTGAAAAATGTTGCAAGCTTTACCATAAATCTTGTGTTACAAATGCGCACAATAGGGGCTATTGACACGGAGGCAAACACTCACATTAACATGTAAAGTCATGCTGCCGAGAATGGAGTTTGACAAACTAACTTGCAGCAAAGGAGTTTGTTGACCTTTTCTTTGCCTTCCTGGCAACTGGACTGGGCTTGTGTATATTAAAACCCCAGATGAATGGGAGATGAGAAAAGATACTAAACATCTTCCTGTTAGGGCTGCTGGAGTGAGGATGCTCCACATCTGAGAGCACTTCAGAAATGGCGCTATCGGATATCATCCTTCAGATATACAGGATCTAAGCAAGTGTTCAAAAGCTAAAGTTGACTGTATTTGAATTCAGCAACCCGTAGACTTCTGCCCATGCCTGTTTACTCAGTAGAGGTCCTAACTGAAACATTTTGGACTGACAGCTATTCCTGGCTTGCCCCTGCAAATTGCGTCTCTGTTGCTGCTTTACGTCTTTGGTTTTCAGGTTGCTTCTTGCAATGGGTTGGAGGTTTGGTTTCGATGTACTGGGATAAATTGTTCAGAAGGTATTTATGTCAAAGGTGCAGGTGTCATAAACTGAGCTCAGAATAAGAATGTTTTATAGAAACTTTACAGAAATAATAATTACAGCTTGCATTTAAATGCCTAACCGAAGACTTAAAACTGACTTTTTTTAAGCACACAGGGATCTGTTCTTTGCGTGTCATTACAAGGGACAGGTGAACTTTACAGATGGTTCTACTTGTAGATAATCGGAACTACTCCCTGTAACATTTCATTGGTTTCCACTGGTTTCACTTTATTTCTGTGGTTTCTGATGGCTTTTTTCTTTATCTGTTTCATCTTTGAAATGTTCTTGTTTAGGGTATGCCTATTTGTTCCTGTATCAAGTGATTGAAATTATTCCATACTTGTTCAACCCTTTCATGTTTTCAATATTATTTCTCCCACAGCTTTCTGTCATTTAATATCGCCTTCTAATCACTTCTAAATTTTTTTTGGCAGTGAAAGTTCAATTTCATTTTTATTAGACCATTTCCCATAAGCTTTCAGTCCTATGTATCCTATCTGGATCTAGTGATCCAGAATTTGCGTTTGCAAATTCTAGAAAAGAATATTTTAAAAGAAATGCTGCTTACACCACAATGTTATTAAGAAAATAGGAACACATTTCTTTTGGCTATAACCTTTACAAAAGACAACTTCTTTCAACAAAACAAGCATTTGTTTTGCTTATAATAAGACCTGAAGTGTGGAATGTATTTGACCTATACTCTTTAAGCAATCCAAAAAACTCTTTGGTAAATAAAGTTTACATTGGATATGTAACTAGTGATTTACATGCATGTTGTGGTACACAGATGAAAGTGTAAAAACCTACGTACCAACCGCAGTTGAAATTGCATGAGAGTTTATATGTACATATGTATCTGTAAAGCGTCTAGTTTACCTTGTCAAGTCACTCTGATGTTAAGATAATCTCTGGCGTGGCCTGGATTCATCCCACCTGATTTGAGCTCTGGTTCCACAGCAATTTAAACCAGTCTTAGTTTGTGCTGCTGTTGTCTTGCTTCCCACTCCTTACACACGCGTGTAAACACACACACATGCATGCAGCCCTGGGCAGCCTCCTCCCTCACATCAGGTCAAGTGCTTGGTGAGTTGCTTCAGGGAGCTAAGCTAGCAGCAAACTATTGGCTTTTTTTGTCTGATTAATTTTCTTTTGGCTTGGTTCCCTGAATTGGTTCACTGCAAATTCAGACAAGCAGAAGGGAAGGATCATAAACACAGCAGGGGCAGAGAGGCAGGGAGTGAAGAGTTTCAGCTTTTACAGAACCACACCTTTAGGCACTACATAATTCACCTGAATTAGAAGGCTGATTATCCTTGTCCTTATCTTTCTATAGTCACTGAAGGCAAAAAGCCACCATCAGAAGGCTTTTCAGATCCCAGGTTTCCCTGAGAGCTCTCTACTGACAGTCCTTCATTCTGGTGGTATTTGACATAATGAATTTTCATCACTGTTATCTTAAACAGACCATGTCGGCTTTGTTTTAAGTTATTCTGATGTCAGTTTGGGATAAATGTATTGATTGCAAATGTTTTATCACTGTAAATGAGATTACTGGATTGCCCTGTTGATGCTTAGCAATGAACTGGGAAACTTCTTCCTTGTGAGGAGGAGGGGGCTTTGCTTCCGACTCTCTCCCTTCCTCTGTCTTGTGGGAGCATCTGCAAGTCTCCATAGCATGTCCCGGGGCCATGCTGAGCTGACCTAAACTCTACCCTGAACCTAACGTTTTCTAATGGCTAGGTTTCTCTTACAGCCTGGGGCTAAAGCACACAGAGGGGTGTAGCAAGACCAGTGTGTAGTCTTCAAAAAGTGACTTTTTATATAAGGAAGCACTTGAGGTGAAGCTCCGAGTACTTCCTTTTCTGTAGCTTTTTAGTGCCCTCCTCTTCTGGGAAAAGGTCTAAAAAGTTGAATTGCCAAATAAATAAATTGGCCATTTTTTTTCTGAGCTCTGCAGAAATTCAGAAGGATGAAGGCTGTAAAAGGAAACTGTAGCACAGAGAAGTTGCTTGTGTTTGAGAGCCCCTTTTTGCTTTAGAAAAAACAGAAAGCCTATTCTATTTTCTAGGAAGAAAGACTTTCTAAACCGCTTATAAGGAATACTGTGTATGCTTAGTATTGTAATGTTTATGACTTTTTCCTTTAATCCAGTGCACGGGAGTCACTTCAGTCTTCAAACAGTGAATGAGGTATAAAAGCTAATAAATCCAGCTGTGCTACTTCATAACCTTGTTTATAGAGCATTATGCTAAATTAAAATATGTCTGTGTTCCTTGAATCTGCACAAGCGATAGGCGTCTCACCCTCCTCTCTCTGTTAGTAAATGTTTCAAACTGCTTATCTGCATTCCAGCAAGTCTCTTTGTTCTTTTTGTCCCCACTGTGCCCAGGCTCAAACTTTATGGAAAACCGAGAAAATCTTAATAGCTGAATTCTTTATTCACAGATAGATCCTGCATTCTTTCCCTGCGTTGCAGTAGGAGCCCTGGAGTGGAGCACCGAAGCAGTTTAACTGAGCACTGCTTTCAACTTTAAGGACAGGGAGGGAACAGGGTTAGATTTAACTGTAAT
The DNA here is from genome assembly GCA_035590215.1 of Microhierax caerulescens. Lineage (NCBI taxonomy): Eukaryota > Metazoa > Chordata > Aves > Falconiformes > Falconidae > Microhierax > Microhierax caerulescens. The sequence continues at coordinate 4,344,426 of JAVJGJ010000002.1, forward strand.
TGCAGGAGGAACTCTGAGAGGCAGAACTTAATGAGGAGCACTGGCACTTGGCCTGGCAGATAAAACTAAGTTCATCTCTTAAATAAATAAATAGTCACATAGGTTTTTCTCAAATACAAGTGGGCAGGAATTTAGTCCCACATGCAAAAGTTTCCAACTGAATGGCCTCCAATTCTTGGGCTCTGCAAATGTTATATCCCTGCCAGAGGTATCAAGATGTTGACAATTTAAACTGGGAGGCTTTCATTCTGTACCTTTTTTCCATGTGGCTACTTCCAAAGTTAATCTCATACCATTAGGGAAATTAGAAGAAACAGAGCGCTAGTCACTTTGGGTTTTGTTTTCACTTTTTTTTAATCCTTTACTTTCTGACTTTTGAGCTGATTGGAGCTTTCCTTCAGGGCTGTGTTCTGTAACAGAAAACCTATGCTTATAGCTCTGCAAACAGCCCGTGTGATGGTACCAACATCTGCTAACAGAGGCATGATGGGCAGAGATGGGCTGGTTTGTGATTTTTGGCTAACAGCTCTTCCAACAAGAGTCACTAGTGTAAGAGTAGTTGTCCTGACAAAACTGCCAGATCGTAATTTTGTCACTACTTATAGGACATGACCTTTCCCTCCCAAAATAACATAGTACAAAAAGCTAAATAGTTGCTTAATAGCCACTGTCTCCTATACAGACTCCTGAGATTTTCATGTGAATCTGTGGGTGGAAAACAGGCACGGGATTAGCGCTGGTAAGTCTCTGTGTATAGTGGTGTGCTTTGTTTATGACCCCATTAAAAGTCTTTTGAAACTATTATACTTCTGGGTTGAATCTTGGCATTCTCTTTACATACAAGTCTCCTGAGGTCCCCTGGTATGCGGTTTGTAAGGGTCTCTCAGGAAACCTAGGGGCTAATCTTCTTTGCTTAACCTTAAAGATTAAGAAAAGAGGGACAGCAGAAGGGAAAATTTGTCTCTGGAAATAATATGATCTAAGGTCTATATGCAACTCCTCAGAAAAATGCTCTGATGGTATTGGTGTTCAAAATCTGCTTTTAAAATAGAACTTAAATATTTAGTCATTCATCTTGGCCTGGCTTTAGCATTTTAAATCTCTGAAAAGTACATTTTTTAAGGAGTGTATCATTTTTGCCTTAAAAATGACAACCACTGAAGTCAAGGTTTTCATGTTCAAACTGTTAAGAGATGCTTTTTTTCTAGGTCATCTCAGTGTAGCTATAAAATGTTACCTTGTTATTAGACCTGACCTTCCAGATCTGAGGGTAATATTCCTTGATGGAAGATACTGAGATGGAGCAAAATAAAGTTTGCTGATACAATCCCAGTAACAAATTTATCCGTGGAGACACTGGCACTTTGTTTTTTAAATACTGAAATGCTTCATCAGGATACTGAATGGTGTGGAAGCAGTTTTCCTCTAAAACCTGTTAGTAGCTGTCGAGGGCTCCTAAGCATCAAAAATACAATGCGGTACTTTGGCTGAGGACAGTGATTTTGGGGTTGCTGGATTATCTAATGGTTGTCATGTGGTCTGGTTTTATTCACTCCAGAATTTTGATTTGCATTGATTTGTTCCTCTCTTGCGCTACCCCAACCTCATGATGACAGGTTGCTCATTTTAAAATTTCAGATCTATGTCTAGAGTAGAGTTTATGTGTACCACCAAGTGGAGGGTTTTGGTTGAGATACTTTGTAAGGTGCCACAGACAGTGCTAATCTCATGCCAGAGTGTGCAAGTATCTCCCTATAAATTCAGGAAACACTTTGAGACGTGAGGGTCAGGCATCCATTGTATAAACACACGGAGCCCGGACTTGGCCTTGTACGCCTCCAGCAACTGATCAAGAGTTTCTGTATGAATTAAAGCAGATGATTGATAAAGTGCAATATGTAGAGGAAAAAAACCCTCTATTTCTTTTTCATAAGCATTGCCATGAGTCAGCGGCACATGACTGTGTCCTTCAAGGTTACATCTGCAGGAGAGGACAAGTAGAGCAGTCTGTCAGGCTGAGCACCAGAGCACGCTTTCAGCAGATTCCCTGCCCTTATCTTGGGTTGTTTATGACTCCTCTGGGAGGATGATGACCTTCTATCTCCTTTCCACGGAGGGTGGATTTTGGTTTGAATACATCCTTTTCGAGAGAAGTGTCATAGCCAGTTGGAGTCAATTTTATAAACCTTAATTTTCAAAATGTAGTTCCAGCAGACTTTTGTGTTTTACTTATAATGGTGACAAATCCAATAACTATGGAGTGTGTTAACCTCTCTGCTGCTGCAACTTTGTATATTTTGCTGTTTGTTTTCTGAATTTATTTGCCTGAATCTGACCTAACCACTGAAGAACTGAAACCTCAAGTTTAAGTGCAGACTACTATAAACTGCTGTTTTCCAGGCTCTTGTACTGACATACCATTGCTGCAGGGCAAATGTATGTGTGGTTACTCCAGATTACAGCTCTGTCCTTCTAACTGTTGAGGGCAAAATATATAGTTTTAACTGGTTTGTGCATACCAAACCCAATTCCTAGGATTTCTATTGGAGTGGAAACTATATTCTTTTTTGAAGAAAGTTCTCTGACATTGCTTTCTCTGCAAAATAATCTTTCCAACCGAATGCTTTTACCTCAGCCTCTTCCCATACTGAACTTCTAGCATGTCTCTTTCAAAAATGATCCTTAAGTTTTATTACAGCGTTTTAGACATTCTGGTACTGAAATGAGACACACAATAACATCTCGCTATAACACGGTTTCTTTCTTTCTACCTTTTTTTTTTTATTTATTTTTTTTTATTATTTTATTTAGACTGGCCTTTTGGGCCCTCTGAGCTCTGAAATGCAACTTCCATCCAAAATGCAACTTCCTTCATTTGCTTTGACAGCTGATCTGTGCATTCCACTGTTTTCCAGTGGCAGGTGATTATTTGAAATGGCTCACCCTCGGCCTCTGAGTTTATAATCATTTGGCATAGACTTGAATTTTTTGTGAGTGAAAAAGGTCTTCAGCCCATGTCTCCTAACTCATGGGCAAGTGCTTCTGCCTCTAGAGAGTTACACAAAAATATGCTACTGCTGTTACTAATGTGTCCTCCCACACCATGTTTTTCATTGAAGAGAGCTGTAGGTGTTGCCTTGTGCTAAACACAGTGCCACTGGGACCTATTTAAGAATGCTCAGGGAGCAATTACTGTGTCGGGCTTCTGCTGGGACAGAGGTACCTATTAGCTGGTCCTGAACTACCCAGGTAAGAGTAGTAAGTTGCAAACTATAAGTGCATAGATGTAATTTGCACGGATTGCTCTTTCAGCTAAATGCCTAAATTGTACTGCAAGTGAAATTAATAATGACTCTCCAATCTTTTCATTCTTCCTTGGATAAACCAGTTCCAAAGGTTAGGAAAAAAAAAACAGATGTGATATGTCCCAGTTTTAGTGAGGCTTTTGACAGTGTATCTTGTAGGTGAAGGAGGGAAATGTGGTTAAGTGACCATAAAATAGGTACGTGGTTGGTGGCAGTGGTATGCAGGTGGACATTAAATTAATGATTAAAAAAGGTGTGATGCCAGACTTCGAGGGCATATCAGAGAAGTAGTTTTGTAGCTGATTGTGCTTGGCTCACATACGGTCAATGTTGTTATTGGTATCTTGGCTTATGTATTTAAAAGTTGGAAGTATGAGATTTACGAAGAAGGGTGAGCTGGGAAGGGCTGCATATGTCCTTCCTATAATCGTGATGCTGGAATTCAAAAATTTCTGATTAATAGAATAAATATTTGAGAATAAGACACAAAAATTCAATAAAGCCAAATGTAAGGTGTCATGCTGAGAAAAGAGAAATGCAGGATTACCTGGCAAGTCAGTGGAAGTGCAGAAAAGGCTGTGGAATGTATAAGTTTGCAGAATAAAATGAGTGAAGTATGATATGTGGTTGCAAAAAAGACATCTTATTCTGGTACATATTTGTGAGACTACCATAGCTTAGGAGGTGGTTACTTTTGCTGTATCTAAGATGTTTCTATAAAGAAAACATTGGCATTTTTCTCTGTATCAGATAGAATAAGTAAAAAGGTAATTGGAACAAATAACTGCAAAGTTGCAAGTTGATTTGTGTATGATTTTAGGAAATTAAATGATGAAAGTTTTGAAGCACTGAAAGATGTATCCAAGGAGGCTTAGAATTTCCTTTACTGTACATTTTTAGCAACAAATTAGATTGAAATCAATCAGGAGTGGTCTTGAAATACTTATCCAACTGTTGTGCAAAGGGAAGAACTTGCTGACCTTTTGAGTCTTCCTTTTCTATGATAATCTGTCTCAAAAATCAATTCCTGCTGTTTTGCCTACAAGAAATACAGCTCCTAAAATTTTCATGTGTGTAAAAGTGGTTTGTGACTGTTTTCTACTTTGTTGTTTTCCTCTTATATGTTTTGTTTGATTTTGCCTCACACTTGTGGATGTTTGTTGGCTTTAAGGCATGCACAGAGCTGGGTGGAGAAAGATGTTTTCCTATATTGAAAATATTGAGATTTCTAGAACATTTTTATCTACTTATGAAGAAAGAGAACTATTTTTTTCAAACAAGCTCCATGAAATTTGGGAAAGGTCAATGTAAAACAGTAATTTTTATATGTTTGGCATCTTTTGATGCATATCAATAGTAACACATGGAGAGAGAGATGTGGAATGAAGAGGGAGGAAGAAAATACTACTGTTGTTATTAGAAGACTGGGTTCATGTCATTGATTCTGAGCAAATACAACAAAACTGCTCGTTAACACAGCACTAGTAAGTGCTTGGACGACAGACTTAAGTGTGAGAGTTGGAGTTTGAGCACGCAGCTGGCATCTAGCAGTACAGAAAACCACTTCAGGCCGTGTTGCTCTTCGTGCCAGTGCCCATGCTTTTGATGTGGCTGCCACATGTGCACAGCCTTGCCAGGGCTGAATTAGTCAAACATTTCATTAGAAAGAAAATTGTCAACCGCTACTTTTACATGCTTCCAAGAACAAATCCTTCCCTCCACCCCACCCCCCACTCCTGGTACTGTTATTTGTGGGGAGGGAAGCTTTCTGGATAAGTACACTAATTTCTTGATTGTGGGAATAACTGGAACTGGCCAGAGAGAGAATATGTCACCTCAATGACAGCAGCGCTGATAGCAAGGCTAGGAGTTCTTTTGACTAGTGATAGTTTTGCGTGCTCGTTTTCTGGTATCATAGAGAGGTGTCTCAGTGTCTTGATTAACATCATCAGACCTCAGGTTAGCTGTAGAGATGACAGCAGGAAGAGAAAATAAATCCATTAATGAAATTGTGTTAGTCATTGCTGGGTATCCATGTTAGAGTAACGCTTTCTCACCCTCCTAGCAGGATACGTGACCTCATATGCCCACAGGAGACCATCTGTTGGATTTGTTCCATTTTGTGTAATTTTGAAATTCATGAAGTTCATTGAAAGGATTAATTATGTATAAGGCATGTGCCTGCATGTTCTTTTCATCTGTGAACGTTACCCTGCACGCCGTTATTAGGGGCCTGATTGGACTGAACAATTTGACAAGAATTCAGTGACAAAAGGGGCCCATTAGTCTTTGAAGTCATGGGCCAAGGAAGAGGAATGCAAGTAACATCAGTAATGACCTCATTTAACGTGTGACAGAGTACAAGATAATCATGAAAGGTCATTGTAATATAGCTGCGTTTTACTCTATATGCTGCACTGCTCATGTTTCAGCCAGTCTGTGTTGCAGTTTTAATGAACTCTGAAATTCTCTTATGTTCAAATACAGGAAGGATGGTCAGAACAAGACAACAAAACCTGGAAAGATCCTTCCCTCTCTCATACACTTAAAAGTGAATTAGCAAAGAGCTAGAAAAACTCTTATCTATTGTGAGTTTTTCATGGGAAATTTAATTTTTCACTAAAAGAATGATATTATGGAAAGAAAAAAATTGCAGTTTCCATAGAAATTGTTGTCTTTTCATCATAGCTACAAAGTAAAAAGATTTCTCTTTTCAGTCAAAACTGAAAAGCTGTAGGGACAAACAGTCTATTCAAAATCGCCAGGGGGAAAAAAAATATAGTCTGCATTAATAGAACATTTCTGTGAACCTCTAATGCAATTATCCAGCTAATTTTATGAACAGCAGGCAAAGAGTATTCAGCAGCCAGTTTTGGAAATCAATCTCCTTTATCCCAAACAGTTATACCAAAAGTAACAAAACTTTTAGGAAAGAAAAGAAAAGCAGGAAAACGAAACTCTGTTTCATTTCATACAGACATGCATTCAAACAGGCATTCATGTTGCCTGTTTCATACTCTTTCCTTATATTTTGCCCTCTTATGACCCTGTACACTTTTAGATTTTGGAACAGATTTTTATAAAAATACGAAAAGACCATAAACCAGGCAATTCCCCTAGTATTTTTGTCCTGTTGGGAGAGAGGAATTACTGGAAATCTCTTGGAAAAAAACTGGTACTCAGAGGAAGTAACTGTCCAGGCAGTCCTCAGAGATTTGAGAATTCTATAAATTCAACGTAAAACTTTTAGGTTACTGGTGTGGATCAGCTCTTGTGCATTGACATGCTGGGTGGTTTCCATTGGATATCCATAGGCTGTCTTTTGCTCTTCTGTTTTGCTTCTTAGCTGTGTCTTTTCAACAGTTAACTTTTATGGTTTCAGCAGTTTCCACTTGAGGTTTGCAGACATCCCCAGTTAGGATGAATTGTCATCCATAGGGACAGACTCCTGTTTCATCAGATTTTTGGAATAAAGAATATTTTGCCATCAGCACAAGAAAGAATGATATTTCCTTTGTTTAGCCCTTCCTAGGAATGTTTTGAACAGATGCAGCCCACAAGGGCCTGATTTCCAAAAAGAGCTCTAGGTTGTGCCATCAGCTTATTTCCCTCCTGTAGAAATGGGGTTTGTGTTTTAAGTAGCAAGCTGTCTAACAGCCCAGGTTGCATGCACAGTCGATTTTGTGTGGACCTGTTTACAGAGGATGGCAAATCTACATCTACCGAGACCTGGGGCTCGTCAGAATTGAGACACCTCCACACTGCACCTCAGAACTGCAGTAACCCAGTAAGAAGTGTAAACCCTCCCATCAGGCACAAACTAAACTGCATTTAAAAGGAGCAGTGAAGCAGGAGATATGTATGATGTAAGGGCTTGTTTACACTTTACACCCAGCAGACAAAGTTATTTGGAAATCTGTGTGCTTTTCTGATTTCTTCATAGCATTTGGTATTATGTAACTGCCAATGACAGTAACCATCATGTGCTCAGCCTCCTCCATTGATCACATCAACGCTGTGTGTGTTTCTACACAGTGTGACTGAACTCTGTGGATCCTACTTTAGGATGCATTGATTGCAGAGTGAATTATGGTACAGATTTTTCAGGCCGATTCCTTCTGCTGGTACTTCACAGTCCTCATCAAGAGTATTTGAAGGGCTATTTCTCATCCCTGCTCCTAAAACTTTGAGCAGTGCTACAAATCTTAATTCCACAGGTCTGCTTGAATATCCAAACAGTTGACTCTTATTTCACAATAGCTGGATGTTTGAAAACATTCAAGTGTGTAGAAATACTGTTACACTAATTTAAATGTCCCACAGTCAAGCCTTGCAGTTGTTTTCTTGCAACACGTGCCTCTTACTGGAAGCAAAACAAGTGGGACTAGTGGAAAACATGTGACTCTATCCGTTATTTACATCCCCTTTCCACCCCCGCCAGACAACACAGTTTGAACATGAAAGTCACTGGAGAACAGCAGCCTATAAATATTCAGAGAAATCCAGGCAGGGTAAAAACGTTGCAAAAACCTTTGACTAACAGTTCACAGACCCTGAGAGTTCGGACTAACCACTGCTGGCCAGGGACACAGGCTGAATTCAAACAAAGACTGATTGTAATTTTGTGGTTGGACATGAATGTTTTGCACAACACTGATTGAGGGCACTTTGAAAACTGGGCCAGGGTTGTAAAATAACCTATTTACTGCAGTGTGCATTGTATTTGAAAACACAATGAAGCCTTGTAGATTCTAACCAGGCTTGGTAGAGACCTTGCAGCTGAAAAAAGCTCTTCTGGCTATGAGAGGCCTTGGGGAGCCTTGCTTATTTTATTTGTTGTTGCCTTTGATTAGGTGAGGTAAAGTGAATTAAACACAAAGCAAGGAATTGGGTATTTTTAAGTTCTAATTCCAGTTTTCCCATTGAATTTTCTCTTTGACCTTTGGCAAGTCACTTAACCCTGTGGCCCTTTGATTTCTTACCTAAAGAAGTGGCATAAGACTGTGCTACTCATACAGCTTGGTGTGATGACTAATGAATTAATGTTAATGAATTAATAATTGTAAAGCCTGTAGTACATGAAAAACCTTATGTTAGTTGTAAATGATACAGGAGTCTCTCAAGTCTGTGCGGCATTGTCTGCGTGTGACAGTCGCCTCCCATTGATTTACTTTGGAGCCTTAGTTGGACCCAGGCATGAGCTTGGGGATTGAACTTGTGACCATGGTGTCAGAGCAGTGTGATGACCTTCTGCCTGAGGCAGAATACTAGGAACTTGTGTCTTAAAAGTAAGTAGGTGTTCAAAGACGCAAACTGGCTCTGCCTGAACTTTGCTCAAGGGTTCAAGTACCTGAGGTCCATTGATATTTGTGGAGCTCCCTCAGAGCCTGTCTACAAGCAGCATGGTCAACCAACCCGCTGCACCTAAAATGAGAGAACACGTTTGTTCTCCTGCATGGTGCAATCTGAGGAAACTCTGATGTCCTGAGAATAGTCCCTAGTCTAGCTAAGTGAGTGGGGGAGCAAAGGCTTGCTTCTCACAGGAGGAAGGTGTAACCTGCCTGCCCAGGGTCCCTCCAGGGCAGCAAGGAGTAAGTGGGTTTGCTTGACTGCCTGAATCACCTGAAGACCTAATCAGTCTTTTCATTAAAAAGTTTATTTTGTTACTTCCATCCTTTCTGCTATGAGTTGCTCAGCAGATCCAGTTCCTGCCTGCCCTGGAAATACGTATAGTTTGAGATCTGAAAGAAGTGTTGTCTGTAGAGTCCGAACCTCAGCAGAGGGACGGCCCCCCCTCTCACCCGGCTAAGGTATGGCTGTTTGTGGCAAGCTGAGCAATCCATGGCTTTCCGTAGTTGGCATGTAGTGGGCTCCCTTATCCCTTTTCCAGTCATGCTGGGATTCGAGAGAGAACCTAATTAAAATAATTGCTTTGGTAAAAATAATAATAATAATAAAAAAGCTGGTCTTGACTAAATTCCAATAGCAAAGGCAAAAACGGGGGAGGTGGGGTAGACAGGTATTGTAGATAATTTACTATAACAAATTTGCTTTCAGGTGTAACTTTGGCTTCTTTCTCACCTGTTTAGGACCGAACTGCTACAAATCTACTCTGCATGATCTCCCTTCATATATTTATATGTCATCTGTGTGACTTCCACACAGAACAAGCCGTGATAGAAATCTTTTATTTAATTAAAATTGATTTTAAAATTCGCTTGATCAATAATGAGTTAAAATTCATCCCAGCAGTGATGGGAACAGCAAACCTTCTGAGAAAAGCTTTCAGGCCAGTGGTTTTGGCTTTAGAGACTGGGTCTTGCCTGAAATTATCCCTTTCTTGGCTCCAGGCTTCGTGGTGCTTGGCACATTATGGTTTACCCTATAGCCCGGCTCGTCAACCACCCATATGAAAAGCTGAGACATCCAGACTACAGGTCTCTTTCTTTTTCTGCCTTGTTCAGTATAGACGCTTTAAACATCAAACTCTTTATAACATCTATTGGCGTCAGGTTGGTAGTGCCTACTAGGCTTCAAAATTAAATTAGTATTTTGTGGAAAATGACCCAATATTTCTTCTTTGATTCCTCGCTATCTAAAACTTTTGATGTACTAGCTGAGATGGCAAAATGGGGTAAGTTATTAGTAAAGTGATATTTAACAGTTGAGTTAAAAAGATTGCAAAAGAGTCCCTCTGCATTTAAGTTTTATTCCCCTGCAGAAAAAAGACCCAAAGCAAATATGTGTAATTTAATAAAACATGGTTTGTGTAACCTTTCCTAACAAAAATTTGAGGGATTAATAAAGAACAGCTTCAAATGACAGTAATACTTCGTTGTTTGCACTCCAGGGTGCTTCCTAATTAATTGTCTCAAGCCTTCACTGAGAGATACTTTACCAAAAGTGCTGTGATTAAGCAAAATTAAGAAGTTGGAGCACTCACTTGGTGCTGCTTCTCTCCTGAGAGTTACTCATTTGGTCCCATAGTAGCACGTGACGAGAACTTTGTTCCTGACTAGGCAACCAGATCACCCTTCTTGAGTTCCTTTGAAGCCGCGTTGACCTGACATAACACATTAACGCAGGGGGTCTGGTAGTAGGATTGGGGCTCTCATTAACTCTGGACTAGAATAAATGCAGAAGGTAGCACCAGAGTGTGTAAATTAAAAAAAAAAGAAAAAAGGTCAAATATACAACTAATATGTAAATAACAGTGGTTTATGTAGTTTCCTACCAAGTAAAACTGGAATAAAAAGTGCATTGAACAAGAGTTACAGAAAATTGGTTCAAGCAGCCTGGTCCGGTGTCATACAGGAAGGAAAGGAAATGTCAGCTGCAGTGGAAAGGTCTGGCATCGTCTCAGATGGGATGAGTGCGTGTTACCATCTTATTCCCAATTTAGGGGAAACTGGTTTATTGAATTGCTAATTTGCATTTCTTGTTGTTGAAAATCCTGTAAGATGGTTTGCTGTCTTTTATAGAAATCCAAAAGGTTCCATGATAAGAAAATGTTTTTGGAAGCAAAGGAATGGGCACACACACGCACTCCCCAAGGATTCCCTAGCACATGGTAAAGGGTATATAGTGCAATAATTGCTCGGTTTAAATTAATTCTGTAACATTGCAAGTATTGTGTAATATTAGTAAACATTGTGATAGTGGTACTTTCTTTGCCATTTAAAAGATAATTTAGACACCTTCATGTTAGTAGGAGAGGTAATAGTTTCTTAATGAATACATTTTCAACCCTAAAAGATTGCAAACCTTAAGCACACAACAACTCCTTGAAAAGCTGTTTAACTTGTGTGCCTATTCAGAGTCTGCCCTGGAATAACGATACAAATAGCACCTATTACAGCCTCTGTGCCACTTGTGTGTAGAAGACTCACAGCCACCCTGCAGCGGCCGCCCAGCACCCCGGTGCTGCAGCTGGTGTGATTATGATACCTGTGTGACAGATGAGTAACGTGAGCCTCAGAGATGTTCAGGCGCTTGCTCTGTGAGCTGCCGTGAGCTGATGACAGCACCAGGAAAAGACCACGAGTCTTTCAGCTTCTGTGCTCTCACCTCTAGACAACACAGCTCTGCGATCAAAAATTCCTTTGGCATTTTTTTTTTTCATACCTGCATTATCACATTTTTACAGAGCCAGTAAAGTAACCAAACCTTACTCATTTTACTTTATGACGAGAAGCATTTTTCATGGTTCTGCTTGGTAATAGAATTAGATACTTGATGCTTTTTCAATCATGCATGCTGTGATTAGAGACTTGTTTTATACTTGCTACTGCCCAGTTTTCTCTGAACATCGCCAATACATTGCAGGAAAATTCCACTCTGTTCCCCAGATGGGACTTCAGGCTGTCTTGCACTGTGGTACCCTGTATTTCAATGTACTTGTCCTGTGCTGTGAAATAAGTGGAACTCTCACCTTCCCATTTCTTCATTCTCCCTTCTCCCTGTCTGTGTCCTCCCAAACAACTAAATAATATTGCAAGTAATGTGTTTTAGCTATTGATTTCTTTTGCCTGTCTCCCTTAGCCCTGGAAGTAGGAAGAAGATTCTCTGGAACAACCAGTAGGATGAAACACAAGTTGCTTGCTTAAATTTGCTAGTTTATATATTTTTTAAAAAAATATTCAGTAGCTTTTTGAATTTTTGTTTTTCTTAAATGGTTCCCTTCTGTTGGGGCATATTCTGATTGGACAGTATAAGCACTAGTTTGTATTTCTTGTGGGAAGAAGATTATTGTCAGAAGGATAGGAAAAAAAATTACTGTGGGTTTTGTTTTTTTTTTTTTCTTTCCTTTTTCTTTTTTTTCTTTCCACTCTCCTGATACACCGTTCCACAGTGGGGCATAAGACTGTTAGATACTTGCTAATAATGTAGTTCCAGTGACTGTGCAAAGAAATGTCGAAATGTTAATATAGTCATCAAGAGCTCCTGTGCTGCCTCAGCTATTTGAATCGATTTCAGAAAGAGAATTCTGATCAGAGGAACAGTTCCTTGCTTGGAGTTTAAATATGTTTTATTTTCCATGAAGGCATTTTGGAGCCTCTACCTTCCTTCCTAAAGACATAGTTGGGGGAATATTTGCCAACTTAACCAAGCCCCATTTTTCCTCCTCACCCATGCACCTGCTATTTGATTCTCTGCTGCTCCATCCTTGTAATCGTGCCATTGCAGTTTTTCATTGCCACAAGGGAACTGGGTGCATAAAGGCGAGGTAATTTAAGGGAAATGGCAAGCAGGCAAATGTAATCGCCTGAATTTTTGTTTTGGGTAGTATGGGTATGCTAATGCACAGATGTTGAAACAAAAACTTAAATATATTTCAGAATGAAGAATGGCCAGTGCCTGGATTTCCAAATGGTGTGAAGAGCAGGACCTCTGAACAGCCTGATGCCACCTACCTCTGCCACAATGGGAAGTTCAATAATCCCACCTCATCGTAGAGAGACCTGGAGTAACCACCACCACCTCCTGGGTGAGAAATTTTGTCCTGTTTACTTTGTTGTAATTTTATTATCTAACATAATTGCAAGTTTCCTAGGCAAGTTCATTAAAATATGTGTATTTTGCTATAATAAAAGCAAGAATAGGTATTATGTTAGCCATGGAGAGAGGGTGGTTATTTCCTACATCTAATTGTGTTGATAGAAGATGAAAATAGTGCTTCCCAAAAGAAAGCTTGACCCTGTGCAAAACGATATTGGAGGCAATTTAGGGATTATAGTTTGTGTTTTTCAAAATAATTCTCTGTTATGTGGTAAATTCAGTTTTCAGAAAGTCCACAAAATGGGACAGCGAGAGAGAAATTCCACTGCTTCAATCATCAGACAGTTGGTTGAGTTGAAAGCCTTGTTGTCTTTGTCTTATGATTTCTGCCTCAGCCTTATTGCTTGTGAGTCATGTATTTATAGTCTGCAGATTTGAAAACAGCACTAAAGTCTTGGCAAATTATTTTATTTGATGTTTCTGGTGTGGTGTATTTGGTGTGTTGGAAAATGGCTTACAGAGCCTACCTGCTTCAGGGGCAGAAAGCTTAGGCAATGGTTTGGGAAAGCTGAGAGAAAGGAAACCCAGCAAAACCAGCTGCTGCTCTATCTGATTCCCAGTGCATCATTTTCAGTGGTATTATCAGGTCCCTGGGACACACCTTGAGTCCTGTTACTCTCTGGAGCTGCTTTGTGGTTGCTTTTTTTCTCTTCCTCCCAAGACCCTTTTGACCATCTGTGGCTTGTGGAGAATATGAAAGCTCCTTCCTGTGTCCAAGATCAATAGGTTTAAAAACAGAGCACAAGAAGCCAGTAATCATCTTTTCCACCAGGCATGATTAATTTCTGAAGTGCTTCAGCTAGTTCCCTTTGAAGTTCCGTTTCCATATTTTTTTATTTTTTCCAGCAAGTGTCCAAAACGCAGAGGCCCACACCCACATGTGTCCTGCAATAGGCTGGGGCTGGCGATGACTCCTCCAGAGCCTATGCTGTTTGGATGTGGGTGGGCTACAGCACTTTTTGGAAAGCTTTCCCAGATCCTGGAAATAAGATTTCAAAAGCCAGTTGAGATGTTTCCCAAAGCACCCTGGCTTCAGTGGAAAGCAGTGCTGCTTTCCTGTCTGAATCTTGGATTAAGAAAAGAAGGAAAAGGGAGGGGGAAGGGAAAAAAACCCACCAACAACCAAACAGCCCCTCTACAAACGTAAATTAAATGTGGTTCAGTTCCTCAGCTTCACTCCAACTGAATAAGAGTGACTGAGAGAAACTACATTCCCACAACCACCTCTTTTTATGTGAGTAAATAAGACATTCCAGCAGTGCTGAGGCTGGGCCAGTGGAAAGATATTTTTTTAACTCTAAAAAAAAAAATATATTTTTAATGTTACTAAGTCATCCACAAATCCACCTGGTCTGTTTTCCTGCTTCTGCTGCACTTCACAGCAACACTGAGGGCTGCTATTACTACAGCATTACTTGCAGAAGGAGAGATTACATGTAAGGTGCGTGAACGGGTTCCCTGGAATTATGAAACTACACAAAACACTGCTTTCTTCACCAGTACCGAAAACATGGTGGTACTGGAGAACAGGTGATGTAGTATTGGCTCACTCAGAAACGAACGTGCCAGCATATCCGTGTGTATGCATCCATGAGCCTCAATGTTGCTTCCAGTTTATTTGCCCAGAATTGTCTAACAGATCTTTGGCACTCAAGATGTGCACTTGCCCACAAGCTATAGACGGCTAACTTGAAATTGATTGCTGCTCAGCTTGCAGGTACAAATAAACACACGCATCCATTTCCTTCTTTGCACAGACACATTTCTAATCGTCAGACTTTGCAAATGGGTTAATATTGCATTTGTGTGTCAAAACTGTACGCTACTGTTGTAAGACTGCCACTGAATTCTAGGTGAGGAAGGCGTCCCTGATCTGTTGCCAGGAGATCTCTGTTTGAGAGCAGGACCTGCCTATCATTTATTTTTAATATGCTGGATTTGTTTATTTTTTGTTCATGTACATCTCAGTCATAACCACTTCTGGCCGCTACAGAGCTGCTGAGGCTCTATGAGAAGGTCTGTTCTCTTCATTTTTGTAGCATTAGTTAGGATGCAGCTGAAACGTAATGAGGAATCTTGAGTTGGCAAGGTTTTTTACCCAAATGTATCGGCTTATGAATTTCTGGGCATCTGTGCTCAATATGAAGCACCTGCTCATGTAAGGTATGTTCTGTAAGGATTGGATGATGGCCCAGTTGGAGAGGAAGGATTCTCACATTTAAGAAAAAATACCTGTTGAAGGCACAGCAGTGAGCAAAGAAGCATGTGGCTCTACAATACACAGGAATAATAGGGATGGGAAAAAAGTCTCTACAGCAGGAAAAGAAAATGTACACAAGAAATTAAAACGTTCTGTAGTTACAGTGACCTGCAAAACAGGGGAAAGTGGTTCCCTCTGTGGTTCTGGAAGTGTGAAATGCACTTTGTGCTGTCTCTTGAGGGTGACCCACTTAGGAAGCAGTTGAATGATGACAGTAGACTTCAGTGAGGCTAAAACTAAATGGATACAGCTGTAGACATTTTCATAAAAGAGAATCTCCCAGGAAATAAGTCTGTTAGAGAATCTGGGCCTTGTTTTTAGTTAATACTGGATGCAGTTTCTCCTGATCTTACTGGAGATGTGCATTTGTCAAACTGAGTGTAAAAAATGAGCTCTGTTTAATCCATTCTCCCTTGCATCTCTCTCATCCATCACATGTAAGGAGGCTGTTTCTGTTGTACCTTCTAAGATTACTTTTCATTTCCCAGAATGGGATGAGATCTCTGTTCTCTGGGCACTGCACGTTGTGCGGGACAGTGTTAAATGCTTTGCACAAGTCCAGGTAGATGACTTCAGTTGCTCTTCCCTTATCCACTAGTGCTGCAACCCTGCTGTAGAAGGCCACCAAATCTGTCAGGCATGATTTGCTCTTAGTGAAGCCATGCTGGCTGTCACCAATCACCTCCTTATTTCCCATGTGCCTTAGCATATTTTCCAGGAGGATCTGCTCCATGGTCTTGCTGGGCACAGAGATGAGGTTGACCAGCCTGTAGTTCCCCCAGTCTTCCTTATTTCCCTGTTTTTAAATGGGGGTTACATTTCCCCTTTTCCAGTCATTGGGAACTTCTCCAGACTGCCACAACTTCTCAGATATGATGGACAGTGGCTGAGCCACTTTATCCATTTACTCCTCTCCTTCTCCACATGTGCCATACAACTATTCCTTAAGGTGTCATTTGTGCAATAGATTGTATTGTTAGCTGTCCATTTACTGCTAAGGCATTCTTGCACCTGCTGCTGCAGCTCCTGGCAAGGAATATGGAGTACTACGAGTGTTTGTGCTTATGCTGAAAGCTGTAGGGTGTTTTAAGGGTTCAGTCATTTGCCTGTGATGGCCCATCATTGTACTGGTCTTTTCCCATTATTCCCCTGCAGTTTATGTTCCTGTGCCTCAGCCCATAGAATGGAGGTCAGTTTGTTGCATCAGGACTGAGGACATAATTCACAGTGAAAGGCCACTTTTCTGACTTTTTTACATACTGTTTTGCCCCTTGTGCCAGAGGGACATGGGCACAGAGAGTGAGATTCTGCCTAATCAAAGTGACAGCATTTCCCCAGTATGCCAAGCAATGAAAGATGCAGGTGGCAGAATATTAGGTCTAGCATTAGCTGTTTGGATGATATTTATTTAACATAATAAATATTTTTAAGCTTTTTTTTTGATTTTTTTTTCCTGTCTGCTTTCCTCATTCATTACAAAGATTTCCTTTCCTGTGTGTAGGGGGTTTTATGGATGAAGCTGTAGTCTCAGTGAAGTTAGTAAGAGTAGAGTTTCATCACACCCACAGAAATTATGGTTGGTGGTGCACCGTTTCTGTACAAATATTTCACGGAATCTGTAGCCATTCTATTAAGCTGCATTTTCTCCCTGAATGATTTTAAAATGGTTGGCAAAAGAGGATTTGGGGCCCTTCAAATCTCACCCCACCCCTTAATAAAATGAATGTTGCTATTGAACATTTTGGATAAAAAATAATGCTAAAAGCTTTGCTTTGAAAACTTATGTAAGAGGTTTTGCCTGTGGTTGTTTAGTGTCTTTATCGTGTGTCTGGGAATGCTATTTTGAATGTGTGTATGAAATGGCAGGGGCTTCCTCCCCACACTGTAAACACCTATTTCCTTCTTGTGGAGAAAGATTTTGCAAAAAGAAAGAAGGTAAAGAGAGGGCTACCACACCGTGAGGCATGGATGGTGGAGCGCTCTTACTGGTGTCTGTACGGGTTGTCTTTTATCTGTGGCTGACTGAAGTGCATTGTGCACATGCCTCTTTAAGGCAGTGTCTGCCTTGGCACAAGAGCTCCCTAATATTCATGAAACATATAAAGCCCTCGAAGATACATTTCTTTCCCTTCCCCTCCTTTCCCCCTTCTTTCGAAGCCTTAAGGTGTTGACTGGTGGCTCACTATAGCACTTAGTATGTTACCACCCATTCACACCTCTACTTGTCTACTTTCCCCACCTCCTCTCACACTTCTCTTGCTATAATGATGTGTTGCAGAAATAAATTGTGTTGCACAATGAATGTGTAGAAAGAACAAGGGGGTATTTAAAAGCTGAGAAATAGGAGAACTAGTGTGGAGAGGGAAGTGCTTTTGGCACATTGAGCTGGTAGTTCATTATAACTCAAGCTAGATGACTGCTGCACTGGAGTGATTCTAACGTTTGTTTGAATGCTGGAAGTTGAATTTAACAGGAAGGGATTGAAAAGCCAGGGGCTTGGGGTGCTACTTGAGAGTTTGGGAGATCAGAGTTTTGTTTCTCTGCTTTGCTCTAGGATCTCTATGAAAAGGAATGGGTTTTTTGTTGTTGTTTTGGGCTGGTTTGCCCCTTCCCACACACTCAGGTCTTTACCCAAAGAAGGTCTCGGACAGGTACTGCCTAAACATGGATCCTTCAGAACCTCATTCAGCACCTTGGAGATTGTATTTTATTTTTCTCAGTGTGAGGGAAGAGACTTTCTGAGAGAGAGAAATGAGTTGAAGTAAACATTTAGAGTTTCAGCCATGCAGTCATAACACTTTCCTTTAATCCCACATCTCTTTGGGAGTGCTGTGTCCCTTGATCACACTTTGAATGAGCCAAGGCTGAGCTTTGCATTCACAGCATGACCGGACACCAGGCAATTTTTGCATTCCATGTGCAGACCTCTTTTGCTCAGTCCTCAGAAGCTGGTGCTGCAAGAGATGGCATGAAAATTTATTATATTCTTTCCGATTTTGTTAAATTTCAGTGAGCTCACAATTTGAAATGATGGCTTGCCCTTAAAGAGCTGGTTGTACTTGACAAGTGTGTGGCAGTACTTCATTAATTACAAGCAGCCCTTCCCAGTGCAACCTCAGTTAGGTAGAATATTTGTCTGCGCACATAATTATCTCTCTGTCGTTCTCTCTCTCGTATTGATTCATGTGGAAAATATGATTAAAACATGAACATCTACAAATGATTCAGAATAACAAGAGAGGAAAGGCCATTGTTTTTTTGCACTGACTATACTAGATTACTATAATTACAGCTGAATGGTTATACATTTCTCTGTGTCCCCCACAAGGCTGTATGCTCATTCACAGCCTCAATATACCACAGAAAAGTGGAGATGTTTAAAAGAAATATCCTCTTAAGGATGTTTCTTTGACCCATTAAGAACCTTTACCTTGGCACTTGTACATGTAATCTCTGGCATAAGGTCATGCGAAGTGGGGGTAGGGATAGGAAAAGAAACACCAACGCTTCAGACATCTGTTGTGGTGTTTCGGCCAAGAACAGGAGGGAAGGCTGTGCCAGTTCGGCAGCCGCTCCTGCAGATTGCAGTCGGCTTGCTTTTGATGCCAGCGTTAATAATGTAGGCTTCCCGCTGAGTGGGTGGCACTGCCAGATTCCTAATTAGAATCCACTAAAAGCAGCAAAAGGTGAAATGGTCATTTTTTTTCACCCCCCGTGTCTTCATCTCTTCTCCCGTTAGACTTGTTTAGCCTCATTTTTATTTTGGACGCTTAGCCCAATGGAGAAGAGTGGGGCAGGGTCCTGTGTGCTCTTACCTTGATCTCAAATTAAACAACTGGAAATTTTGATCTGCTGAACCCCTCAGGAAGGCCTGATTCACTGTGGTGTGTGTGGAGATGACAGAACTAATTTCACACTCCATCCATTGTGCGCAGTGGGTTCACTTGTTGTTTGCTCTTGCAGCTGGTGCAGACTCCTAAGACAGGACATCATTTTCCTCTTCTGTTTTGATGTGGACTACTTTGAAATAGCCTAGTTCAGAGGGCAAGATTGTATTCCCTATAGCCCATTGGCAGTTCTTGCTTCCTTTTAGGAGGCTGGGAATACTATTCCGAAGGTCTTGTTTGCTCCTGAATAACTTCAGGCCACTTTTTAGTTGCTTCCTGATCAACCGGCTGATTTGGAGATCCTGGAAAAGGTTCTGGCCGCTGAGGCTGAGAAATAATTGCATTGTAGGATTGTTGGCGTGAAGTGTTGCTGGTGTAGGTGTATGTGCCCATGTCCTCTGGGAGAACAAGCCTGGAAGCGAGCAGGACACAGAGTACAGCTTGGAGAAACCAGACCAGAGTAGCACAAGCCAGTCTGAGTGTGCAGTGGCCACCCCTTGCAGACTGGGTGGTGGCACTTCCCTGGAGCTCTGGTGTAAAGGGAAGGGTGACAATAGCAGTTTTCAGGATAAGGTTTTGGGGTTTCTCTTTTCTTCTTTTTATTTCTTTTCCCCCTTCCCCTCTTACACTTCTGTTTACTTTTCGTAAGAAGGGGCCTTGTAGATGTTTGTTGCAGATCTGTTTCTCCCTGGTTGCTTGAGGAAGGAATCGAATTAGTTGTATGAAAAATCAGGCAAAGTGCAACCTGCACAACAGAGCCCAAAGGGTTCAGGAGGGATTTCAGACCTGAGCCTGCAGTGACTGTCACAGGAGCCTTCTTCAGGAATGTGTAGCACCCTTTTCTTGACACGAAACCTGGCATTCAGCTCTTTCTTGTAAGTTTTTGAGTTGCAACCTGCAACTCAGGCTGCACAAGGTTGCTTGTGAATCAAAACTGAAGGAAAGAGTCACGTGAACCCTTGCCAGCCAAAATTTCTGACTTTTCCTTGGCCTTACCTTTAATTTGCTGTTAGAAAACCTGTGATCAAGTTTCAGTCTGTAAGCCAGAAGTAGCCAACTAATCAGCAGCCTTTCTCATCACCTGATTAAATGAAATCCTTCATACTGTCCTGCCTTTTGATGAGTAATGCAATATGATGCATATTCCAGTAACTCTGAATGCAGAATAATGAGTTTTCTGCCATAAGTATTTTAATACAGCTGCACTGCCCTCTGCAAATAACACTTGATCAGCTGGCCTTCATGATGGAAGGGAAATTCTCTTTATGTCCATTAAATACTTACCATGAGACAGTAAATACCTTCTAGTTAGCATGTTATTTTGGTTCCTTTTTATTTACATCCTATAAAATAAAACAATGCCAACTCTTTTTTTGGCTATCTACTAACAAGGACATAATATTTATAATAAATATTTTGGAAAATTCTGATAATATATTTCTGGATATAAATGAGAGGGAGCTGAAAATCTGAAAAATGTCCAGGTTCCATTCCAGACAGGGTGAGAAAGAAAGAGGAAAAAAATAAGGTTTTCTGAGAGGCAGCAAATATGTATCTTTTGTTTGGTAATAGGGTATCCATGTAATGTCTCTGAAATGGCCACAGTTAAAGTTCATGCTACATTAGGAAAGCAAAGTGGTTTACATTGAAACTTAATAGTAGTCAATTGTGTTTGAAACATCTGATGCAGAAATAAAACACCTTATGTTTTATGGGAGCGAGGAGCTGCATATTTGGCACGCGCTCTTCTTTCTAAACACGTGTCCTCTCTCTATCAGTTTGAGATAATCCAGGTCTGGCTGCCGCCCAGTTGCTCCTCCTAACCAGAATTACGCGAGACACGCTGCACTCCCTGCACGCACACAATGAACACACACACGCACCCCTTCTTGAACCACAAATTAACATGAGTGAGAATTAGTTGGCATCTTTTACAGGTCCTCTGCCTTCCAAGAGAGCATTATTAACAGTGGATATTTCTTCCTTCATCAACGTGCTCTTTTCTTTATTTGCGAAGAGCGTGGGTGTGTCGTCCCCGTCCCCCGTGTCCCCCCTCCCCCCCATTCTTTGCTGTTGTTTAATGGTTTCTTGGTGCAAACTTCAGACTTTTGAAGTTCATATCAGATTGCAATCATAGGACTGCTATATATCCATATACCTAGACAACCAGGAAACGTAATTCCACCGACAAAGCCACTCTAGTTCATAGCCAGGTGTGGTTATGAATTGCTCCTCCAACTGAACAGAAGTGTTCTTGTGGACATCTTCCACCTTCTGTTGCTGCTTCCACTCAATTACATGCTCACCTTCTTATGCATCTACTTGACAGGCACAGATTTTCATGTTTTTGCATTCCCTCTGAAATGTGAACCTCTTTTCTTTGCTGCATTAGATGTATGCAGGCGTTCACAGCGACGGAGCGCAGGGGGAGTTAAACCCAGGGGGTCAGTCTATGAGTATGCAGTCTATAATTTGCAAATACTAATGGATTTGAAAATGCTAATGCGTTTCTGCACCCTCTTCCTTCTGAGGATATGGAAGTCCATTTAATTATATATTGAAATTTTCTGTTTGGTAGATTAGGTAGGATTTAGGTTTTATGACAAGATTAATATTTTGTTCCTACAAGGTTATATGGCAAGCCTACAAGAGAACTAAAAAGGATAACCAGAACTTCAAATCCCTAGTCCAGTGCTCTCACTATTGCTTTATACACCATACCTGTAAATTTGACAATGTCTTCACTAGGATCAAGTAGCAAACTTTCCTAATCACATAGTATTTTAGGTTCCAACTACGTTACTCAGTAACTTCAAGCAACTTACATGCTTGAGTTTTTTTCTTGTCTAAACTTAGGTAAGCTAATATGTGAAAATTTATAAGACTCTTTGCCTGTTAACAGTCAAAAAGACAAAATGTGAGCTTGTCAGCTAAAGTTATTAGCCAAACCTTTCACAATAATACTTTTCTTTTTTAATATAAAATTAACTTCTGATGGAAAATTAATCTGAAATATTTTGTTTAATAAATTATCTTTTTTTGTTTACTGACAGAATGTGAACACTTTTCATTGGGAAGCTATAAGTTTTGTGCAGCTAACAGTGGTGAGACCTAGCAACATTCCAAATGCTTTTGGTATGTTTTAGTTAGATGTTAAGGGTATAATTAGGATAGGCCCTTTGAAATCCACATATTCTGCATTAATTATGTGAGTTTCTGACTTGATTTTCCAATTAATGGTGTTATTGGAAACAAGGCTTTGTCTAGAGTCTTGATCTGTGTAAGAAATGGAGAATCAGGTTGCTGTATTTCACATACCAGTATATCAAAGCATATTATCCTAACAGCTATTTCTAATAAATAGGAATTTTTTCTGTCAGTTTTGTACTGTTTTATACTATGCCAGTTTTATAAATAGGAGAACAGTATGTTTTGTGAAACAATCTGAAGTGTGTGGAAGACCTAATCCCAAAGGGGAATGTGATAAAGCAGTGAACTTTTTATGTCAAAATTTTTAACTCCGCTCTAGTGTTACCTTTCCCACGGGACTAATTTCCATAGCACTGAAGCTGTAAGTCACCTTCTG
Source organism: Microhierax caerulescens (assembly GCA_035590215.1). Taxonomy (NCBI): domain Eukaryota; kingdom Metazoa; phylum Chordata; class Aves; order Falconiformes; family Falconidae; genus Microhierax; species Microhierax caerulescens. The sequence continues at coordinate 4,367,022 of JAVJGJ010000002.1, forward strand.
TTACCACACTTTGTTTTTGTTGGCTCTCTTGGAGTTTTTCCTTTTTTCTTTTGTAAAACTTTGGTGAGTATGTGAAGGCAATCTGGTTAGCTGTGCATGAGAATGTGAGGAAGGCAAATGTGTCTGTGAAGAGGAATGAGTATTGTTCTGCGTGCTTGAGTAGTACCTTGTATAGTCAAATATTTGTCATGAGTAAGGAAACAGACTGCTCCAGAAAGAATGAAGTGCTGAGCACAGAACTGGAAAGGAGCTTAAGTGTAGAGCTAGCGGAGTATAGAGCTGGATTTGGAAGGCTAGTCCTCTATGAATACATCTGTAAGATTCTACAGTAAGAAATTTCTTCCCGGTTTTACCTACAGCTACTCCAAACTTAGAACAATTGTTGTGGTTTTTTTTTTGTTGTCTCGGGTTTTTTTGTTTGTTTGTTTGCTTTTAACACAAGAATGATTCAGTTTGAGGCTTTCATTTTTTCCACTTCTATCCTTATTTGTCCATCTCTTTCTGTCTTTTTTAAAAGAACAACTCCAAAATAAACAAGGAAATGAAATAATAATAATGCCCCTATGTTAATGCAAGTGTAAAGCCATTGGAATACACTGCATAAGGCAAGAAATGCAAGTTTTCTCACGTGACAATTAATATTGTCATGAAGACCAGACAATGGTGTGGCTAAATGTCAGTCCTGCTGGGGTTTTCTTAGCAATTTCCCTAAAACCACAGTTCTCAGCATGCTAGAATTAGGTGAATATCTGGTCCTCCCAGAAGGAAGAGAAAATTTAAGAACTTGAGCAAAAACAGTGATTTAAAACTTGAAAAGAAGACATGTGACTATTAGCTTAAATAGGATTTTTTTTTTTTTTTATAATAGCTTTGTGACCTTTAAGTCCTGAGTTCTGATTTTTGAATGCCAGATTTGACAATACTGGAGTAATCTGAAGTGGAGAGCCATTCCAGGTAGGGAAGACTGACCCAGGCACCCCAGTTCTGCCACGTTGTATGCTCTGTAAGTGGGCCCCATGAAAAATGTGAAACTTCATGTTGCCCTGTGCCAAAAGCCTTTCACTGGACAGGCTGGGCTCCCAGTGCCGTCACTGGGACAGGAGTCCTTTCTTCCTCTACACTTCTTGGACATCTGGTCAGCTTATGTGTCAGCCCTCGCCCCATCTCCCCAGGGGCTGCTGGCTGGGGGTGAGGAGATGCGATGGCCCCACAGCTGGCTAGCATCAGTGCTGCTGTCAGCAGCGACCACTAGCCTGGAGCACACACTGCTCCTACGTGCAGAAAAAGCCAAGTCCCAGCGTGGTTCCCTGGCCCAATCTGTTGAAGATTGTAAGTGTCCCTGAGCAGGGAGCTTTTGTCTTTGCTCCCCTTGATCATCCTGACACAACTGATAATTACATACATTTCATGTATGATGTCTGTGGCATTCTTACAGCAGCGCAGACCTTAGTGTTTCCTGGTACTTTTAAGTTCTCAGCATTAGCTCTGCATTCCTCCAGGACAGTCTATCTCTTCCCTTCATCGCTGCAGTTGCAGTAAGGCAGGAAATCCTCTTCTGAGCCCAGTCATCAGTGTCTCCTTCTTCCTTTTCTAGCCCCACACTTGAGCAGTCCTGTTCCTTGATTGCTATCTAAATTGTCCTTATCATAAGCCAGACACTGGAAGAGCTGCAAGGCATCGTTTCCTGCAGGGCAATGCCAGGCACATAACATATGCTAGACATCTACAGGCAGATGGGGTTGGTTAGGGCCAGCGAAGCATGAAAAAACAGGGGCTTTGGTAGCAAGAGGCTAAAGAACTCTACAAACTGGTTGAAAGCCATATCCCAAGCAAGGTTAACAGCTCATTAACATTCCCTGCAGGGCTGGCAGGTCAGCACAGGAGGTCAAAAAAATTAAGAACTATTTTCTTAAGGAAACGGGAGGTAAAGAGGGTTAGATACATACAGCTGGTGTAGGACACAATGTAAGGGCTGGTCTGAGAGAAGGCAAAGGGGAATGCTTCGTCTCAGTCTCTGCCTGCTTAACTAGGACCAGCCATCTGTCTGTTTTCTACCTGGGATTCTCCCCATGCTGAGCTGAAACTTGCTTCATTATTCAAAAGCAAACTTGCCCAATGGCACAAGATGTTGGGAGGCAGCTGATTCGTGACCTAGCCAAAGACATCGGGAGGAGGGAGCGAGGTTTTCCTTTGAACCAGGCTCTGTAAGCATATGGTAGGCCTTGTACTTCAGGACGTGATCCATATGCTGCTCTTCAGTGCCCATATGCTTTCTATATTTTCCGTATTTATTTATTTTAATCAGGATTGAGTCTGTGATCTTGATTTTCCTTTTGCTGCTGGCTGTAATTACATTTGGTTGTGCTACTGGAGGTAAGGCAATGAGGTTAAAAATTAACACCAGAGTGTTCAGTTGTGTCCTTTTAACGTTGTCTTGTCCTGAGCGCTTTGTGGAGAGAATTGTATTCTGGGTTAATGATGTGTAATGCTATTAGTTTACATTTCTTCTTCTTGTTGGAGCTTGGAAATGGAGTTTCATTGACTCGGGGTCAGAGGAGAGACAAGCTCCAACAATAGACTTCTACAAACATTAAGTGATATTTGCTGTTTTTTGTGGGGTTAGAGGCTATAAATCAGTGTATTCTTATTTCACTGGAAAAAGCAGTGAAATGGAGAAAGCAACTCCAGTCTCTGCCTCCAGCCAACGTGGCAGAATGTGACCTAAGACAGTTAAGATTTATAGGTACAAGGAAGCACTAGCAGCCGCTCTCTTTATCTTCCTTACTACTAGGGGGAGATTTGGCTTCAGCAGGGCAGTATTTCCTGGTGTCTTTAGCTGAACCCTTCCTGTCACATAGACTACATGGTGGTGACAGACACGACTCCCTGGGTCCTGAACTGAGCAAGAACAGTGTTGTTGAGAAGCCCACCTGCAGGGCTGGGGGGGTCACCCTAGCCAGGGACTATCAGCCTGACCCAAACTGAGAGGAGCAACACGTGCGGAGCACAACAGTGGGGCTGTCCTGGTCCACTGTACTGTGCACAGGGTCCAACCTCACCATAACTCCGTTAGAGCTTGTTCCCTCCTTCCATGCTCCGGCAGGCAAGCTCCTTGGATTTCTTGTGCAGCCCCACAGCAGAGAGCAGGAGTAAAGGAGTAAAGGGCCGCTGGAGTAGCAGGACCCCTCCCAAGCATGTCCAGCCCATACCCATCTGCAGAAAATCCACCATATGCTAAGATAAAATGTTTGTAGGCACAACAGGTATTCAGAAAAAAAATTGTGGTCTGAAAAGAAGAGCTACATTTTCATGTATTTAGTTTTTCACCTGCAAGAAGTCTTGCTTTCACACTGCCTGCTAGAGGGACAGGGCTGAGAACAGAAAGTAATTTCTCATGGCCGAAGGGCTTTATGGCCCAGTTATTTTAACCATGTGTGTTTTGTTTTCTTGTGAACCTGCTAAAGAATTAATAGTGAAATCTGATTTCTTTTTAAATTCTGCATTTTTATCTTTATAGAGAAATAACTCCTGACAAAATAATTCCTCTTTGATTTTGTGATATTGGGGCAGGGAGGGTACTGGCTTTTTGGCTGTGGTTGTGTTGTTTTTGTTTTTTGGTTTTTGTTTTTTTTTTAATGGGAAAGCATATACCATACTATGGGTCTAGGGTTAATGAAACCATATTCTTTTGAGAATTCACACCAGTAATTAAATGCATATTCCTCAGTTTTCACTGTATACAAATAGCAAATGAGCAGATCGGGTATTTCCTGCATGAAGTGACAACATCTGCATATTATTAGGGAATATTTAAGTCCTTTATCACTGTGTAGTTACTCACATTAAGATTATTTGGAATCAATGACAGTTTTGTATGAGCAAAAACTATGCCCTGGCTTCTCAAAGGCTTTATCATTGACGTGTTTTACCACCACAGAATTCTTAGACGCTGAGAAGATCCTCTGATGTCAAGGACTCAGGACAAACAAGGACTTTCTTGCAAGAAGAACCATTTCTGAAATTCATCTAAAAGTTTTCAGGTAAGAAGAAGTTAACAATATTTATCCATAAATACTTTTTGATTTCTTATTTGGAGAATTGGAAGTGTCAAAATGCTGCATGGAAACCTGTTGTTTCTGATCTGAAAAGGAATCAGGTGGTGTTATAAACCTTGCAGGACAGACTACTTTTATGAGAATTTGGAGATCCTTTCCCAGAATGAAGCTTTAGAAAGCAAACTATTTAGGAGATTTCTGCTGAATGCCTTTTGGTAGCAAATAAAGGTTTTTTAAAATTAAAGATTTTTGCCATGGAGGTATAACATGGTCCTTGCAGGAGAATGGGTGCTCCACAGCATTGAGCTCCAGCTCTTGTGAGGCACCAGAATGTTCGAAGAAGGTGCACTTCAGTGTTGAACGGAATCTAAATTCTTTCTAAGAAGAGATAGTAAAACACTTTGTATTAACAATCACAAAGAATTTTTATACTTTCTCCAGTAAAAACTGTATTGGAACATTCTGCTCTACCCTTTCCCCTTGACAAATATTTTTATTTTCATCTCAGTTGGGAAGGAAAATCAAATGAAGAAATACTGGAGTCGCCATAGCACATGAATTCCAATGTTTAAGAATTCCAGTCAGGAAAGATAGTCTTTGAACAGAAAATGTTGGAAAGGGTCTGAATTTCAGACCTTCTAAGGTTCAGTCATTTCTTTACTTCAGAACTTATGTTACCTTGTGACTACAGGGTCTCATTTATTAATTTTAACATTTTTCAGACTCAAAGAATAGAAACCAAATATTTTAGATTATAACAAGATAATCCTCTGGGCAGTCTTCCTTTCTGTCACAAGCAGCTGGGGAATGTGGCAACCTCACTTGGTTTTTCCAACATGGGGATTTAGGCTCTGCTTTCTTAACCTGTGCAAGCCTTAGGCTGCTGTCAAATCAATTGCTAATCATGATGGTAATCATTGCTCTACTGAGGCTTAAATGACAATCTTCCTTATAGTTCTGGAAAGAACATCGTTATCTTGCAACATAGTCTGAAAAAAAATCACATTTTCACTCTCCTGGAGAAGCCATGGGAAGTACCCAAGTGTTTTGTGGCAAGCCTTGGATGGGGTTTTCCAGGCATAAGTAGGCAATGGAGGGCAAAACCAGTCCTGAGTGAATTTTAAGAATCCATGTGAGGCAGGGTAGGTTCTTGATGCAAAGGAGAAATAAGCAAGGTCATGAATGGGTGCTTGAACGCGTTGCTCTCATGCTGAGCAAACTGTGTTATTGGCCAGGAGGACTTTGGCACTCCGGGCTGCAGGTAAGTGGAGAGCAGAGTAACGCCTGCGTTGTACAGTTCCAGGGACATCCATCTTCCGTGTCCACCCTGCAGGGCTGGCACTGGGTAAGAACAGGGGAAGGTCTGGCACCTAGTTCTTATCTCTCTGGATGGGAAATACCATCATTTTCTCTTTGTTCTCCTAGTGAAATGTCAATGCATCTGTCGTTATCTCTTCTTTCACCATTTGAATGATAGGAACCAAACAGATTGGAAAATGTCTCCTGCATCTTACAGCAGTGAGCTTTGATTCACACTTCCTTTAATTCACGGCTGTGAAAAATGGGCTGGCATCCTACTGTGAATTTAAATACTCCCAACCCAGGAATAAATGGATCCCATGGCTCATTTATCTTTCAGCTATTAATTAATAGTGGTTAATTGTAGTTATGAACTGCAGCATTCCAGTCTCCAGCATCCATACATTTTATTTAATATATTCTGATTAAGGTGGAGTCAGCGAGTTGGAGAATAATTAAAACAGCTTACAAAATTTCAGCTTCCTCATGAATTCCTGAGATAATTGCATCTGCCTCTTTAGAGAGAGAATTGTTTTGGGACTGAAGCACAGCAAAACCTGTGAGAAGATCCTTCTGAACACAGCACTCATTTGCCTGTCCTTTATGTCACAGACTGACCTCTTACTACCTTTCCCAGCACTGCACTAATGGAAGAACATTGCACATCTGCAATCTTTGTTCTAGAATCAGAGGGTGAGGAGTCTCCCAACTCTTACTTCTGTCCCTCCATTATGCAAAGAAATAGTTGATGATAATATGAGTAGGGCAATCCGTGCCTCTGAGTCTACAGTGGGAGATATTCCATGAATGGCTTCTTCTGTATGAACTTTCTGAAACCCGCTGCTACCCCGGAAAGGATTGGTCCTAGAACAGGGCTAGGAGAGTAGTTTGCTCTAGATAGATGGTATTTTCTTAATTCACAGTTCACAGTTCCTTTTTTTTTTTTTTTTTTTTTTTTTTTTTTTTTTTTTTTTTTTGATCTGTAAATAAAAGTTTTCTGTGCTTGATTGAGATTTCATTTATTACTGTTGTAATAAGTAGATTTTAGGCCAATAGAAATACGAAATGTCATCTTTTAGAATGTGTACTAGTGAGTTTTGGCTGCAAAGCTAACCCCCCCCAGTTTTATTTTGAGTGTAGACCTACGTTTGAGTCACTTTACATAGCTCTAGGCAAAGTGGGGGTCCGTGAAGAGTGGCAGGTGTTAAGGCACGATACATTGCAAGCTCTGAGGGCTGCTTCCTGAGAGGCTTCCTCCTGGAGGCAGCTCTTGTTTGTTTAAGAAGAGCCCATATCCACTCTGCTCCCAGTGGCATCCTGAAATATAGTTGCAACACAGAAAAAATGATGACTCTAAAATTGATTTGATGATAAAGCTTCCTCCCACCCCTCATAAATGCTTGTGGCCGAGCTCTGGCAGAGAGATGTCCTGTTGGAAATTGGACTTCGTTCGTCTGTGCTCTGGTGGGAACCCCGTGTTCAAGATAAACATGCTCATGGTCTTTGAAGTTCTTTGCTTGTCAAAAGCACAGTTACTTTGTTTGTATTATGCTTGATACTCCCGTGAGATGTAGTTCAATTTATGATAGAAAATCTTGGCAAGAGGAAAGCAGTTTTTAAAAAAATAAAAACTTTCCCCCCCAAACAAAACAAAAAATCCTTTACACTGCTGGCAAGGTGGGAATATTGTCCTCAGAGTCCATCATATGTTTCTTTTCATAACATTAACAGATTTTGCTTGTACTTTTCTGTAGTTTATATAAAAAATCTTCCTCATGCTTCCAATACTTTTCAGTCTTTTGGGGTAAGTTACATGTGAACTCTCTGGAGACGTTAAACAGGGCCAGAGACTGTAGTGTGTTACTAAGATGGGAGTTACTTCTTTTATGATATATGTAAGCCATTGCTGTAAGAGAAAAAAATCCTCCTGTGGCAACAATAATTTGCTCCTCCTTTTTCTGCATCCTGTAAGATGGACGTTACTGATGTACCTTTGGTGGTAGTTTTTAGATGGTTGCATTTCCTTCTGTGTTTTAAAATGTCCTTATATACAAATTCTGAGCTAGGTGAAATGTGTTGCAATTAGAGCACCAGGAGGCATTAAGGAAACATGGCAAGTTGGGAGTAAGTACTGTTCCTAGTGAAGGCAACATCTATCCTCACCTGTTCTAGGGAACGTGCACAGATATTAATGACTGAAGATATTTGAAATATATTTTTAAAGAGCTCACATGGTTTGTTGCAGTTTTGCACAAAAAGAGTGTGTTCTGTCCCACTGGCTCCCAACCTTTTGGAGACGAACTTTACCTGGGAAAGCATGTTTGTCCCTTACTTACCTGCATCTCACGGACCCCTTAAGAGTCCCACTAAGCTTGGGGTTTGGAAGCGCAGTGCGGTTTCCCTGCTGTATGCTGGTTCTCACAGCTGGGGGTTCACTGCACTGGCTCATCATTTTTTGATTCAAATTCACCTGAAGCCTTCTGGGAACCTTTTCTTGTGAACTGTGGCATCTGCATTGCAAGAACATAATTTCCTAAGGCTGACAATTTATCATTCACAACTTAATGGAATTTGAGTTCTAGGAAGTTTTGCTAGCGGTGAACCATGGTTTAAACCTTTTTTCCCCTCTGACCATAACTTGGAAAAACAAAAAACAAACAAGCAAAAAAGATTTAGGAATAAGCCATAGAAATGAACTGCTGGCTCTAAAATGTACATTTACAACTTTTGCGCAGATATAATCACATAATCTCCAAGTGTGGCAAATCTGTAAGTACTGGCAATTTATAGCAAGAAATGTACCATATACATAAATATTTGTATTTATATATATTCTTTACAAGTGGGTAAAAATTAATTTTGAGCAGTCACAGCTGAACTGAGGGAAGTTTATCATGACTTGGGACATGAACAGGAAAACAACATAACTTGTTTTTCTTATGGTGTGCTTTCTTTTTCTTTAAGAGAAGTGTTATAGTCCCCGTCTGTCTTTCTAGTCTACATTAATGATAATTGATACATCTGAAGAAGTACTGGTAAATTAAATATAATTTTAAGCTTCTGCATTGCCTCCTGAGAACCTTAAAGTAATTTGCTTTTAGTAAAGAATTAAAGGATACCACTGTTATGAAAATGGCCATCATAGTAACGACGATAATTTTTTAAAAGGCGAGACATCTAAATCAGAGAAAAGCTAAGCTCAGGATTTTCAGAGCACTTTAAGTACATCATTTTTGTGGTTGCTTGCTTTGAGATTGCTTAATGTAGTCATCTAAAATTCAAGGCTCCTAAAATCACTGCATGGAATCACTCCATCACTACATGGATTTTGCCCAAGATCACAGTGGGAGTCTGTAATAACGCTGGGCCCAGAACCTACATGCTGATTCTGACCTTGCTTAAGATAATCTTAAATCTTCTATAGTTATTAATGTCAGTAGATTTATTTTGATACAGTGTTACTGTCACTGAGATTAAAATTCAAATTTCCCAACTTTTCATCCTCTGCTTTAGCTCAGCAGAAAATAATTCTTTCTCCATATGCTATTTTTTGGATGAGCCTTAAAATCAGATGCTTATCTTGGTCTCTTCTTTTGGCAAAAGTGAACTGGAAATCCCAGCTGGAGTTTTCTGTGGTTGTATCAGAGATGTCTCAGGAGCAGCTTTCTTTGCCGTGTTTCAGTGCTGCTCGTTCTGTTCCCATTCACAATCTCAGCAAGTGCAAACCAAAATTTACAGTATGGTGTTTTAGACATGAGAAAAACAGTCTACCTGATTGGTTTGATGATGGCTGAAAACATTAATAGTTTAAAAATAGTGCTGAGTAGCTGAAGACACGATCACAAATTATTTTTTATGTTTTCTGTATGTTTACCATTTACATAATACCCAAGGTAGAATTGTATTCAGTAATATCTGATACAGCTTGTAAGTTCACACTCAGTCATTTGGCAGTCAGCATAGGGTGTTATGCACAAATCTATTTTGTCTTTCTCATTCTGTCTTTTATTTCTATGTGCATTCACTGGTAGTGATGGTGCAAGGAAGCAAAGTTCAGTTGCATATGCATTTTGGGTTTTACCTGCTTGTTCATAAAACTATCCCCTTTCAAGCAGGTTTGACTTTCTGCTTGCCAAGCCACGAGTTTCTCAGTTATTGTTATGGTTTTAACCATTATTCAAAATATCCTTTCATCTGTCAAGAACGCCTCCTCTTGTCTATGTAAGAGAAGTGCTCAGATTTTTTCTGTGCCTTGTAGCTCTGGTTCAGTATGAGGGAGCTGAGAGAATGTACCAATTCTGCAAACAAACTTTATTGATGATTTAAGTGAAGGTAATATTTTAGGCTCTTTCAGAGGCAAGTCTTTACATCTTCAGCAAGGACCTCTTGAATCTTGGTTTATCCTTAGGTGTTTATATCGTCATATAATTGACTATGAGAACAACCCCGTGCATTCTGCTAATGGAGACAGCACTGGATAGCCTGGCTCCCTCCACAAAACGCTGTTGGTCGGGTTTGTGCCAGTATCTCAGCTCGTTTCACTGTGTGTTATCTTGGAGGGAGCTGGCTCTGAACAGAAGAGTTGGTGGAAAAGTGTTCACTGAAAACAAATGACCGTTTCTTATATTTCTGTCCATATAGAATGATTTGGACGCTGCATCTGCTGAAGCATGCACCTCAGGGAAGTACTCTTTAAAGATGGTTATTCTCTGATGCCGTGACCCAGAGAACAAATACAGTATTCTTGAGTGGACACACTGTGCAGTTTCCCTCCCTTTTCCTCGTTCAGTATTTCTTAATTTCTGCATTCATGTTTCAGCCCTGTGTTTTTATTTGCAAGTGCCACCAAACAGACCGTTGGTTTCTGCTCTGTCAATGGAAATCAGGATTCGCCAGTGAAGCAGTAAACTGGGAGTTAAGTCAGGAGGCAGTAACGAAAACCCATCGCCTGCAACTGGGCGGTTTATTCAATATGCAGCTATGAGAGGGGCTGGAGGCCTGCTAAGATCCTTTCGTCAGGGTCTCCCCAGCCTTGGGTGGAGGGGCTCTCCCGTGTTCCTCTTCTGCCAGGGAGGGCAGGTGTGGCAGCGCATGGGCTCTTGTTCTGCCACCGCTGAGGGATCGGCATAAGAACCAGAGGAGCCCTCAGAAGCTGGATCACGGGTTTTGGTGGGCTGTCCAGTCCTCCTGCACCTTTCTTTGGCTTTGCAGGTTTCAGAACAAATGTGGTGTCAGCAAATGGTGATTCTTGCTTCACGGCAACAATTACTATGGCTCACAAGCTTGCAGGGTATGGGTTGAGGCTTTTTGCAAAACAATAATTTTAAAATAATGAATATATATATTTTTTTTCTTAAAAAGGTTGCAATTCTGACCTATTGGCTTGATTGTGCAGATTAGAATTGTACTTATGTTGCCAATACCGTAATTTGTTGTCCTGGAACTTCAGCTTTTCAAATAGCTTCCCATCTGACCAAAAAGCATCCTCGCTCGCCGTCCAACAGCGCCTGCCACAAGGTCCATCTGCGGTGGGAGGCTTCAGGACTCTGCTGGGGTTTGGATGCTGTGTCCATGTAGTAAAAAAGGGGAGATAGTCACAGTCTCACATTGTTACGGGCTGCCCTGTCCTGTTCCTTGTCAGTTCATTTAGCCAATTCCTTCCCTCTTAAATTACTCCCGTCTGCTTAACAGCTTTCACAACTTGTTCGCAACCACCCGCAGTCACTGTGGTTGTGTATTTTTTTCTGGGGGATATATTAGACTGTTTATTTAGGCTGAAAGCTGCTAAGGGAAGGTTTGCAACTGTGTTTTCATGCTGTCTAGCACAAACAGAGCCTCACCATTGTTTATTTCAAAATGCACTGCAATAAAAAACAATTGATGTTGTATGCATTAATCAAAAAAAGTTATAACCCAGTTGTAACTAAATCCCTTTATTAAGTTGCTGTGCCCCAAGACGCTGTGAATGGACCAGAGAAAGGCAAACTTGGCCCACAGCACCTTCAGCACATGGCACAGTAATTGCTGCTTTGAAGAGACCATTTCACCTGCTCTCTCCTCCTCGCTCGTTCCCGTCAGTGTCTCCACTTAAAGCTTGTACTCCAGACTCTAATCAAGCGAGCACCCAAATTCCTAGAGGTACCATTTTGCAGCAATATGAGCCTAATTGTTTCTAGATTGAATATTTTCATGGGATATCAGTCTCAGTCTTCCTGGAATTAGCATGCTCACCGAAGGATTGAAGATGCTTATCGGGCCCGACAGCTTTAGTGTCAGCAGGATCATCGGCAGCTCCGCGAAACTTAGCTGGGCTGGCGACAGTATTTATTTATGCGGAATGGAGACATATGGCCAGAATCATCCGCTCCCTTTCCTCAGTAATTAAAACATCTGGGAGCACAAAAGGGCTGTAAGAATAAAAAAAAAAACCTCTTTCTGCTAAATAAAACAGGAGCATGGTGCCTTTACATAATTGCCAAGGTTTCTTTCGCAGTCATGGTGGGGTCTCTGGAGGACCAACCTTCTCTAATGTTTTTTGAATGTGTGACGGTCAATAGAAATGCAACTGAACTGAGCACAGCACTCCAACTTTTTATTAATACTGTATCTTACTTTATTTTCCAAAGGATGGATTTTAATGCTCCTGAGAGGAATTTGGGATTATTTAAAGAGTAGCAAAAGCATACTGAAGCCATCAGCTGTTTTACAGACCATGATTACACAGTGATAGCTTTCTCCGTCTGGAGTATTCTGCAGATATATCTTTGATAAACACTATTTCACAGAGAGCTTTGAGGTTCAAATTCAGACCAGGGCAGCATGATGACAGCTGTTATCATTTGATGGATATTCAGTACAGTGTGTAAAGTGTGTTTAATACAGTTTTACATAATTTTCAGAGATTAGGTGTCCCAAACACAAAGCCATCACAAAATGAAGTAATTTTCTAACTTCTTGGCCCTTGTGAAATCCCCAGCTGAGCTGTACGCCCTCAGCCTTGCAGGGTTCGACTTTAAAGGAAGGAACTTATTTTTGATATATGACACTTTTAAATCCTAAAATTTTCATCTGCAGGGACAGGTATCCATTTTGAGAGTTACTGTTTTATTATATGCAGGGCTTACACTGTGCTGCTTTGTAAAGACCTTACTTATGTCTTACTCTTAAAAAAAGTGGAGTAACATCATGATTTGAGTGGCGGTAATCACATACCTGAATAATATCCCATTCATGTTTTTCTGGCTGTGGTGAATTTACCCACACAGTATCTCTAGTGGGAAGAATGAGAAACTGAGGCAAAGAGATGGAATAAAATTCACGCACAAACACGTAAAAAGTCTGTGGCTAACATGGAAATTAAATTGAGCTCCACCAAGGCTCCTCCTGTGACTGCCTTTTGTGTTTTGAAACCACAGCGGAACGTTGAAAATGAAAAACCACAGTGCTTCCAGCAAGGAACCTACTAGAAGGTCATAATAATTTTTTACAATGTTAAAATCAGTGCAAGGAAAAAAGCCGCTGCCATGGAGGAGTGGTACAGCAGCCTATTGCTCTGAGAAGTGCT
>JAVJGJ010000002.1:4379954-4394183 GCA_035590215.1 Microhierax caerulescens
GCCTGCGAGATCTGCACCTGTGTGTCTAGAACACATTGGTCCAGGTGAAGACTGGGCTGGTAATGAAGTGATTAGTGCACTCACCTGTGACCGGGGCTGGGGTTCAGTCTCCTCCCTGCCTGGTTCAGAGCAGGATGCTGCCTCCTCCATAGCTGAGGTGAGAACACGAGCTTCTTATCTGTTTGCTCTTAAGTGTTTCTCTGTTTAATAACACTTGGAAGAAGTTGTGATGCTTAGGTACTTGTGCCTCCAGTGCTCTGGGAAGCATCTGGCAGAGATACAGGAGCAGCTCTTGATATCCAGAGGCTCTGCTTTTTATAACTGCTCCAAGGTAAGAACTTCTCTGCAGGTTGTTATGGGGCTGCGGTTTGTTGCTGCGTGAAGTAGTGCCTCCTGCCTCTGGTCTCTCTTTTTGAACCACATGTGGCAGTGCCTGAAGTGTCTGTAGCTTGCTAGGACTTGTTCTGGTGGGGCAGGATAAGGTATGGCCCAGGGTTTGTGAAATGGCTGCCCTGTATGTTGGTGATGGACTTGATGGCTCTAATTTTAAGAAGGTTCGTAAGGAAGGACAGGGAATGAAATGTTAATTTGAGGAGGTGGGTAAAATGGCAGAAGAGGGGTGATGATGAGGAGAAGAGCATCAAGTTCTTTACTGGGAATTCAGGAAAAAGCAGGGAACCCCAGCAGCTGTGTGCTGCTGGTATTTCTTTTGCTCTTGATGCTCACTATTGTTTCTAGCAGGACCCAAGCAAATGAGATTGGGAGCCATTGGCAGTAATATTCAGAGTAGCTTTAATATACTACTGGAAGCCTCTGCAGTGCAGCACACCTGCACTAATTTAGCTCTTTGTCAATAAAATTAGCTCTTGTGGAGTGCTGTGATGTTTCCAGTAACTGAACTGGCTTGTTGACCTGGCTGGGTCATGCCGTGCTGCATTGCGCTTTGGGCAGTGCAGCTTGACTCAGAAGTGAGCCATGTCGGGAGAGAACATGGGGAATCTGTCTGTGTTTTTGACTTGTTACTCCTTCTTGAGGTACTTTATGGGTTCTTCTAGCTGCAGGTAGCTAGTCCTGCAGTGTTAGCTGCTATTGCATTTAGTAGAATACCCCAGATAATGACAAGAGGTTTTTTTTTCCTAAAGAAAACTTATCCCAATAGAGGTCCAATCCAATATATTTATATGACACACATTTGAAGTCTTGGAAATGTCTAGGTAGCTTAAAGATTCAATTAAACCCAGCCCAGTTCTAAGTGTACTTCTTAATTAAAGTATTTGACGTCCATACAGACATAAATATTTATGCTTGGTAGAACCTATCCTAAACAGCAAAACTAATTACTCTGACAATATGGAAAACATGAATGCTCTCCAGGTGATGGCTCTATTATCTGCACTAATAGCTGAAGTTTCAGCAGGTGTCATTTCACAAACTGGAAGAAGCTGTCAGCTGTGTTTGGAAGAAGGCTGATACAGTGGGGGAAGGTGCCAGTTTTAGTGGGAATGGAACAAGAATTCTGCAAGCAGCACCTTGGGCTCAATTCTGCCCTTGCTTTCTTAGGCTCAAAAATCTGGGCCATGTCCTCAAAGGCACTGATGTCTTGCTCTGCCCGTGTGCTGCAAGGACCCTGGTAGTGCATACAAGCATGGCAACAGTTTGTTTTTACCTCGGGAATTGCATGAGAGTATTTGGTGGGTTACACGTTGCTTCCTCTCATGCTGAGGCCAGCACCCCCAGCCAGATGTGTGTTCTGCTTCCATGTTTCCTGGCTTCCTAACAAATCCCCAAACCATCCAGTCCCTAATAAATTCCAGTGTTATCAACCCATAATTCCTGCAACCCCACAGTCTAGTACAGACAAACACTTAGCAAAATATTTAATGGCTGTGTTTTGCTGCTTGCTTTGGAAGATGTACTTGCTGGCATGAGTGGAGTTCTTAATTTATAGCATTAGTTAATTTGCCCTGGGGACTTGGGATCCTAAAACGTCCTAATTCTGTGGTTTAGGCCCTATCAAATGGCATAACGAGGGTGATCGTGATTTAGCATTCTTCTGTCTGGCGTAAACAAGGAATCTTGGGTTTAGAAAGACCCCAGTGTTCAAACAAAACACCAAGTGTCAGAAGAAGGATTTGGAACTAAGATGTATGCAAGATTAGGTGTTTCTGCTTTGTTTATCAGCCTTCGTTTAACCCCTAGTCTTTATTTCCCCCTGTGTTTTCACTGTTAAAAACGGGATTAAGGAATAAACCCAAAGCTGGGAGACATCTCATAGAACAGAAAACACTTGCATTAATTTTATTTATTTAGCAATGGACATCTATTTTTAAAAGAGTCAATAATCACTCATGTCCCTGCTTCCCAGCAGGCAGAGCACCGGTCATAAATAGTGCAATAGATTTGGTGCCAGGTGAGCATCTACATATTTTTTCCATTTACCTCCCTTTGTGCTGGTGATTTTCCAGGATCCCAGACAACCCAACTCTCTTCCCACCCTCCCCTTTGCTTCTGCTGCCACCCCTTTATCCCACCCTCCTCGGCTGTTCCCTGCAGAAATACCCTGACCTCTCACATCAGTAGGAGAACACACGCCGTGCGCGGCCACAGCGCTGCTGGTTCAAAGCGGGGCTGGGGCGAGGTGTGAGGCAGGGATGCTCTTCAGGGAACATTCTAGTTGTGCGTCGTTTCCCCAGGCAGACCTCTGCTGGAAAGAACACAGTGTATAGACCCCTGTGGAGATGTTTATCAGAGTGCGAGGGGCAGGATGGAGAAACCCGCGCGGGCTCACCGCAGACAGTTTATAGGGCTCGTTACTTGGGAGAGGAGCCCGCGCTCCGTGGCTGTGTAGCTGCTTAGTGTTAACATTGCTTCTGAGGGCATAGGGGGAATTGTAGTAAATCTTCCAAGAATGGAGAGCTAGTTTCATCTTGTTTGACACATTGTTTCCTGATAAGAGCTGCTGGGAAAATACTTCAGTTTTCTTGTCAGACCAAGCTTGCTGAGTTGCTGGGAGAGGCTCTGAATCCACAAGGTCCTGAAAAAAGAAATTTAAACAGCCAGGCTGTGCTGGGAGTAAACAGTGAACTGCAAAATGGCTGGACACCAGGGGCAGCTTTCTGAAATACAGGCAAACATAAAAAATGTATGGAAATGTCTTTCTGGCTCTGTCTGACAAAGAAAGGTGAAGTTTTTCATTTTCTCCCTGATTCCCGGTCTATGGCTGTTGCTGGTTCCCCCCAGCTGTGCCTCTGGGTGGGCTGCAGCACGCAGGTGGGGCTGGATGATGCTGGCTGAAATGTGCAGTAGCCAAAACCTACATACGTGGGACTTGTTCATGTGGGGAAGCTTTGGAGAGTCAAGGTGACTCCAATGATGCTGTGTAGTTTAAGGCCAAAAAGAAAAAGGACCCGAAACCGCTGCAGGGATGTGCTTTTTTCCTTTTCACTGAAAGGGGTTTTTGTTCGCTGCAGCTTAGTCCTGCTGGAAATCTGTTCCTTATGTTGCAGTTGGTGTTCCCATGCATCCCAGATTATCTGATGATCCCAGTGATGTTTCTTGGAATCACAGTCTGTATTGCAAATAAATTTGTTCTGAAAGTGTGCGTGCCAGCAAACATGGAGGCCTCTGCTCCGAAACCCCAAAAGTCTGGATAATTCCTGTGCCCTTTTTGTGTGTGTGAAGACAAAGCTCAGCCTAGCTCTCGGTGGAAAACCCACACTAAAACTTTATGTCAACCTATGCTGCAAACCACAGGCTGTGCACGGGCTCAACATGACTTGATTGCTAGTTTTTGCCAAAAGTTCTTTCAGAGCCTGAAATTCAAGGGTTGCAAACCCAGATAAAATAAGACAGGCTTCCCATGAACCACAGTGAACCAAAGTCACTTATTTTCAGCAAAACTCACACTGGGTTGTCTTCAGCCCTGAACTTCACTGACTCCAGCGGAGGTAGAACATTTGCTGTGATACTATCGTGGATGTTTAATTTTTGGCACTTCTGAAAATCCAGCCATGTGCACAGGTGTCTAACAAGGATTTATTTGCCACCTGAACTGAAAAGTATTTTCTGTATATCCAGCATGAAAAAAAAAAGTCAAAACGTGTGGAGAGGGGTATGTTTGTATCGTTGTATCTGTGTGGAGCAGGATGTATATCTAGGCGTACCTTCATACTCTGTTTCTTCTCAATCTGAATCTTGTCTTGCAAGAAAGAATAAGCACTTGTGAAAGAGCACACTTGACAGACACACACAGTGACAAACTTTTAAAAAATACATGCCCCTAATTTTCTGAGCAGCTGTTTAAAACTAGATACATGTCAAAAATTACTCCAGTGATGTCAGCTCAGCCTTTTGCATTTTTCACTACCTGTCCCTGGGCAAATTCTGATCCATCGCCCTGCACAATCAGAGATGCATTCCTTCTACAAATTAAAGTAGTTAAACAAAATGAGAGCTTGAATAAAAACATTTATAAATTAGCTATGAAGTTCTTTAAACATGTTTGCTGCTTTTTTTTTTTAATTTTTTTTTGTAATTTAATTGCAGCTCTAAATGTTTAATTCAGAGATTTCAACAGCAGACATAGCTAAGGATTCTGATGGGGCTGCTGCAGCACAGCCTCCTGTCTGTCAAATGGACAGTGCTCCCAGAAAAAGCAACCCAGATTCCCCAAAAGACATCTATGTCAAATTGATGATGAGCTTGGCTGGCATCTTAGAACTATCTTGAGATGACAAGATTAACCCTCAAATGGCCTGGGAGGCAAAGGGCATGCCATTTGAAAAGAGGGGCACACAAACGACTTGCCAGATGGAAAAAGCTGCCAGGCTCAGCTAAATGCAAGTCTTCTATCATGAATGGTAACTTCAAATCTGGGAGAGGGAATGCGATTAATTGTGTTGGCCCTCAGTGTTTTTACTTGAGGGATGGTGGTGTGTTTTGTTTATTTTTTTTTAAAATATATTTGCTATACAAATAACCACCGTGGAGTGCTTCATGGAAGTTATGGGCCGTGTAACATTTTTTCAGGCAGTATGTTGGGAGGTCCCGAGCATCATCTTGCTTTTCTCCCTAACTGGAAAAATCCTTCATAGCAGGCACTTGGTGCTACTGTAGTGCTATCAGATACTAATGAGCCACCTTAACAATTCAACAGTAGGTCCTTGATGTTTCCCTGGGAGGGGGAAATGAACACAAAAGACAACTGCCCTGATAGTGAAGGGAGAGCTGTTGGCTGAATCTGTGTGCTAATTGCTGCTACCATGGTGTCAGCAATGTGACTCCTGGAGTGGAAAGAGCTGCTTCCTCCACTGGTGTATACTGGTGGGTCTCTGCCCCTGTCGGTGGAGCAAGATTTATGTACAGTAGAGGAAGAGCTGACTTTTGTAAATCATAATCAGTCCTTGACAGGAACATGTACCTGTGGCCTTGTCAGCTCTGGGAGGTTTGTTGGTGTTGGTCTGCTGGTAATATTGGCAAAGTTCCTCCAGCAAAGCCAGGAAAATCTTGGCCTTCCTGGCCTTGCATTCCACCTCGCAATAAGACACTTGAGGAGCCATCTGACTGAAAGTGAGTTTTGCTGTTCTGATTGTGCCATGGCACAGGCAGTGTTGGTTAGAAATTGCATGTGGCTGTATTTCTGAGTGGCTGCGTTCTCAGCAGAGCTGTGCATCGTGGGCATGACCTGACGTACGTAATACCACCGCCACTGGGAGGTAACTGGCTGGCTCAGTGAAATTAGCTTTATTCCCAAGACACACAAATGTCTCTAGAGACATGAAAAAAACGTAGGTTCTGGCCCTAAATAGCTGACCTCTCTCTCTTTTAAACAAATTTTTAGATCCGATAAAGATGTAGGCTGAGGGAAAGATTTTGGGTTTTCTCTTACATCTCTATTTGAAAATAGCTTTTTGAACCCAAATATAAATTGTGTGCATGTCTTATATTGCTAGTGGTGGTGTGAGAGCATTGGAGCCCCCTGTGCTTTCCTCTGCTTCTTGGGAATTAATCAAAGTGTGTTCAAAAATTCTATAAGGGACCAAAATAGATATTTAACAATGGATAAACACTGTGAGAGTGTTCTATTCCTAAATACGAAGAATAAATTGCCTAGAAATAGTCACTGAAAATGTAAAAAGTATTTAATACCTATTACGCAGAAGCTGATGGACCTCAAGGCACTTTATTAACAATTAAGGAATATATCTCCCACGTACTGTTGTGATTGATAGGAGTGTCTCCGTGTACAGATGTGAAATGCTAATGGAGGCTTCAGCAGAAGAGTTAGGACTCCCCTGGGGATTTATCACGTTGCTTCGGACTGCTGAGAAGCAGAAGTTAGCAGCAAGTTGCAAAGGCTGTTGCACTTCCTTGCCTGCTGTATATTCTCATTTAGGGGACAACGGTTTTATTGAAGAGAATGAAGAGAAAATGGACCCTGAAAATATAAGATTTTATGAAAAAATGCATTTAGAAAAATCTGAGGACATCTGAAGGCCAGGCGGGAACTTCTAAAAGTAGAAACCTACCGTTTACAAGTTTTGTTTGAGGTTGCTGGCTGAGACCAGGCTTTAACAGGATTTAAACCTGTAAGGTGGGATAGTAAATGCAGCTCTACGGCTGAGAAGGGCTCTCTGAAGGCTGTGGAGAGCCATTCTTACAGCCTGGATGATGCCCAGGAGAATCGTGGCTGCAACTGAGATCCAGGGGATGAATACCAGCCGTTGAAGATAAATGCTTCCTATCGGTCTGTTCACTAGGCTCATAAATACAGGTGACCAGCATATTAGCCTTTGCTCCAGCTCTGTGTGAGGACATCCACCACCTTTGGGTTTGTCATTAATTTCTCAAAGTTCTAAACTGGCACAGACCACAGTGGTTTACAGCAAGTGAATTAGATCAATTAATTTCCAAAGCAAACCTAATGGGCATTTTAGAAGAGGATTTAATGTCTCATTTACTCTCTATAGCTATCTTGTTAAATGCCAATTAAGTATCTAAATATTTCTTACAACCTTAATGAATTACAGTATAGTAAGTAATAAATGATCACTAGTTTTTGCTAACGTGCTGAAGTCTGCTGTTAACTTTAGAAAGCGAACATTAAATTCTTCTAGCACACTTGTTTGTGCCAGTGAAAGAATAATCTTTAATAACTGGATAATGTTTAAGTGACATAACTGGCAGAATACAGGCTTTTTTGTCCAGTAGGACAGTATCAACAAGGAATACCTGAGATTACCCTTAAGGGTCATATATTTGAACAAGGTTTTTTAACTCATTTTTACTCCTAAATTGTGCAAATACTTGTGTTTCTTCCAGTTAGTTGCTGATTTAGTTAACTCCATTTTCATGTGCAATTGCATGGCTAAACTGAAAATCTGGCCCCACATTTGTTCAAACTGATGAGAGCAGTGTTGTAGAAATTAAGAGTGCAGTAGCACAGGTATCCTTTTCTAGGTGTACTTGGTGCCTTCCAAAAACTTTGGTGGTTTTTCATAATTTTTTTTATTTTTATTTGCAGTGTGCCATGACAGAATATATATGAGCATGCAGGCACAAATCAAATACTTGCAGGTGATTTCCCTCCCCCCTGCCTTTATATTTGGGTTCCATCCTTTCCTTCTATTATTTGTGAACCATATGCAAACATCAAGGAGGTGATTTTTAGTCATTCCTTTCTGTTACCTTCAAAAAGAAAGAAATCTTACTTGTCCTGGACTAACTGGTTTCTGTCAGGATAAGAGGTGCATAAAACTGCAAAATCATGCAAACAGGGTCAGGTGGGGTGAGGCAAAGGACGAGGCTTTCACATGCCTGTGAATAACCCACGGAATAAAACCCCAGCTGCACTGTTTCTGCAAGGACATGCTGCTGTTGTGGTTTAGACCTGTTGCAACTGGGCATCTTTGCAGTGAACGATGTTTCAGACTTTTGAAGCCAGCCCAGGACTTGGCCCCTCTGAAGTGAGCATGAATAACCCTTCACAACGTGCTCCCTAAAGTTAGAAGAGACACCGCTTAGCACACCACTACTGCCATCCCAGAACAGTCTCAGTTTTCCAGCAGGATGAAGCATCGTGCTTGGTACCAGGTTTTTCAAGAGTGCTCCAGCACCTGAACTCGGTGGGTGAGTTTCCCTGGGTTGTGCCAAGCTGTCGGGGCGGTGGGAGCTCTGCCAGGCACTCAGCATCTCACGGGCATGCCTACAGCGTTGTGTTCCTGCCCAACCGATGTTACGAAAACTGGCTTCTGGGTTTTTCATGCTCTGTTCCCAGACTAGGGGCTCTTCAGAGTATTCTTCTGGTATCATTGCTACGCAGCTTCTGTCTTCTTTCACTGTATGAAAGAGAATGCAAAGGGATTTAATCTCCTATGCTGTATAAAAGAGAACACAAAGGTATCTTAAGACTTCTTTTTTTTTTTTTTTTAAGCCATGCTCTCCTTATTTATGTCAGCAATTAGTTTATTCTTAAAAGAAAGGAGGAAAATAGAAAAAGCAGTACACAAGCACTCAAAACTGTGCAGCTCCCTAAGTGCTTTTTTCCAATTTATGAAACAAACAAAACAAAAAAATTCCCTCCGAAGTTAAACTAATATGAAACAGCCCCAGCATTTGAACTTGTCGCACGAAGCTGGTTTAAATTTTAATGTGAGTTCTGGAGTAGATTTGTGTAAGGCAAGGTAAAGCAAGTCCCATGAAATATTGATTCTGTACATTTTCTTATGAATTTTTATACTCCAATTTAGTAAATTTTTCATCTCGCCTGCACTTAGAGGTTGCCTATAAAGTTGTTACTACCAATTGTATTAACTGTTGTAAATAAATCATCTTGGTTTGGGCTATTTGTATGAACATGGGCCGACAGGACCTGGTTTTGTTTGAGCTGTGGCATGTTATGGCCTTAGTCTGAAAGGGCTAAAAAGGGATTATCAAAATTTAAAATCCATCATGGCACATGCAAAACCTATAAACATCTGCCAGAGACAGGCATCTTCCTTTTATGTTCCCCGCCTGGGTCAGATAAAGCAGCATGGAGGGCTCTCCAATGGAAAGGTTCTTTTCTGTTTCATTTTTCAGAAGAAAATGGTGTGGTGGGGGGTGGTGCAGTCCTCCTACCTGTAGATCAGTCTGTTGAAGATGCTAATAAAATTGGTAAAGATTTATACTGCTTTGGGAATATCTTGGGTTTGCGAAAGTGTTTTCTTTCAAATGTCATCTGCAAGGGGACTTTGGAACACCTGATTTGAGGGAAGCCTGTAAGTAAAGATGTTTCATCTGGCAGCTTCAAGCATGTAAATCCCGGTTTTCTCTCTACCTTGCCCTTTATCTTGAGCTCTGATGAACGCCCTCCATCACGCCTAGCTTAGATGTCCATGCTGCCTCCTCACCTGTAGCTATAACCTATTAAGTGGGTAGGTAGGGAAGATTCTGTTCTGCTACTTTGTGTCTCTATCAGACACAGTGAAGCACAGGTTTTCTGATGCCTTTCCTTTCAAAGTACTTCAACTTTTAAAATATCACATACCATTCAGCTGAATAAGCTTGATGATTTCTATGAGGTATACCGTTGGTAAGGTCGACTGCCTAACTGTTAATAGGAACACAGCGCAAGAGAGACTCAAGGCGTTTAAATGATTTACTTTATTAATCTTGACCTAATTTCCAAGGAATGCTGCTTCTGTTATTATTTCTTATTTGTGTTTTTAATCCCCCCTTTTCTGTTAAGACTGACTTGGCAAGTTTCAGCAACGTAACTTTCCAGGTTGGGGTTGGCCCAGTCCGAACTCTGTTGTGGACACAAGTGTGGGCTGTGCACTGTTAACATTGTGTAGCTCTTTGGGTCATAATTTGCAACAATGTTTGATGAGGTACTGACTTGGAGAAAGTTTTTGCATGTGCTTAAACCCTATAGTCTTGAGTGGTGCTTAAATAAGTCCTTAAAGCTAGAGTATGTGCTCCAGTGCTATTCTGAAGATGGATGACATGAATGTGGCTTACTGTGGTTGATGTATAAACAAGAACAGATGGTTTTTCCAGATTCCAGTTAATGGTAATTAAATTCTAATTTATTATTTTATTCAAAATAAATCTCCATTATATTTCTGGTTTTGTAAATATTCTGAAATGATGCTTTTTGAGACAGTAAGGAATATTTGGGCTATTTTGAAATGAGCCTTATGTTAATTTGAGAACAAAGCATACTGGGTGCCCTTTTCCTGAATCTCTTGTCTTTGTATAATTTTCCAATCATTTTTTAGTTCAACTACCTATAAATATTATAAGTTTAT
Organism: Microhierax caerulescens; assembly: GCA_035590215.1. NCBI lineage: Eukaryota > Metazoa > Chordata > Aves > Falconiformes > Falconidae > Microhierax > Microhierax caerulescens. The sequence goes on from JAVJGJ010000002.1 coordinate 4,390,244, forward strand.
TTTTACTATATCCCTAAGCATAACTTGTTTCAAAAAATGATTCTGTTAATAAAACAAATTCTTTACATGTTTGGAGATAACACTAATACAATTCATAACTGATGGAAATTCACTTGAAATGTCCAAATAATACCCTGACTGTCCCTCTCCCATCCTGGCTTAGTGCTGCTCAGAAAGCAGCTACATGCCATTGTTTATGTGCTGCTTGTAGGTTCGCTTGCTAATTACATTTAAAGTGCTTTTTCTTTTTTAAATTCAGAATAGCAATAGTATTCAAAGAAAAACTCAAATATTTTTCAGAAGGAGCAGTGCCTCATTAGTTAAATGGCTTTCTGTAATAATCGCCTCATATTCGGTTTAATTTGCCTGACGTAGCTGGAGCTGGCCTTTCAGCTGTCTGTATATTTTAAGTGTTTATATAAACAGCAAAGGATCCCGTTAATTACAGAGCCTTCCTCCCATTCAGCAAGGCGATGTCCGGCCTTCTCTGATTGCGAACGCGATAGGAGAAGCTGCTGGGAGACAGGAAGGGGCTTGCAGAAAGGGAAAACGGTGGGAGGGAGGGAGGGAGCCTTTCCGTAAGGAAAAGTGAAAGGGAGCAGGGTGTGCAAGCAGCCTCTGGCACTGGGACCTCGGGAAGCTGCGAAAGGGATATGTGCAGTCACAGAGCTTCGTTCTCTCCCTCCGTTGAGGGTACCAGGCTTGGATCACCAAAAGGCTTGGGGCTCAAGTTCTCACCAGATGTCAGGATTCGGTTTTGTGTGGTATTCCCCAGGCTGTACCGGGGAACCGGCAGACCGATGTGCCAAGGACAGATCCAGTTCTTTTTACCCCACCTTGTATTGCTGCTGTGCTGGCGAGGAGCTTGTCCTCTCCTTGCAGGTCTTGCTGCTTTGAAATCTGCCATCACTTCGCCATGACACAGCTAGTTTGTTTGCTCAGCTTTGTGATTTTATGTCAGGAGAGCAGGGCTCGGTTTGGGGTGCCTTTTCTCAAGGGATTCGGGTTCTTTGCATAGCAATAAAAGGAATATCGCTACAGAAAGAAAATGAGGTTGCCAGTAAACCTTCATGCAAGGGTCAGCATCTGCATTTCCTTAGAGTGCAGTATCGAAGTTGGAAAGGAAAATTAATTGTAGAAGAAAAATAAAAAAAGATGCTTAGTTTTTCCTTTGTGTTTATTTTTACAACCCTGATTAGTGTTGGGTGTACTGAATTTCCATGCTAGTCAGCTTGGATGTGGATATGATGTTGGAATGACGGTGACGGTGTTTTGTTTTACTGGCTTAGGATGGATGGCAGCCCCGTCTGGAGCCATAACATTTGGAGTATCTCAGATGCAACTCTTCCACTACAAACCTGTGTATTATCGATTCTCTCTTTATTTTTTTTTTAATTTTTCAAATATGCAAGTAAAATCCTGCTGTTTGATTGGAACCGACAAAGTATAACTCATCAGTTACATGTGAAAGCTTTTTGAGTGCAGCTAGAAACCAATATTACATGAGGTTCACATATTTAGACTTTAACATATATGGCAATAGCCATATATTTAAGGTTTTAAAAGCCATTTGGTCATAATGGTGTTCTCAATCTAAAAATTTTTCTTTCTAATAGCTGCTAAATCTATCATTTTCAAATACTGTACATGTAAACTACTAAGATGTAGGCACAGCTAATTAATCTGTAAATAACTTATAGGAGAAGAGAGGATGGTTGAATGCAGGAAGAAAACCTTGCACATATTTGGCTGAATTTTTAACAAGTTGGCTACAAAGGCTTGTTCTTCGGGCTGTGATGTGCCTGGTGTCATAACGCAGAATCTCTCTGGTAAATGAAGCTGAGGGGTAGCTCTGGTCACACAGGGACCTGTTGTTCAGACATCAGCTAACCAGGCATTCCAGTGCTCATGTATGATTAAGTACCATTAATATAAGTACTTTTATCAACTGGGTAAGTAAAAACTCAGAGAACTGCATGTTTTGATAGAAAAATGTAAAAATGTTGAATTTTTAAATGTGTGTTCCCTCATTTTGCGTTTGAGGTACAACTGGAAGCATGGATAGCTAAGTACTGCTTTGTGTGTTTAAGCCAAATAATGAAATAGCTAAATATAAACTCCTAATGTAGGCATCGGCTTGGGCATCTATCTGCTGGTTTGCTGAGTTTCCTTAACTCCTCATAACTCACTCTGAAAAGACTTGAATGTCAGGTGCTAGAAAGTTCAGCAGAGAGCGAGGTCAGACCCAAGGGCCCAGCGTTTTCCGAGAGAGGAGCAAATTAAGTTCACCCTTCAACCCTCTACTCTGGGAATCTGCTGCTCCTCTAAACCCGTTTTAGCTGTAGCCCTCACAAGTCTGCCAAACAGAAAGCAGAAACGTTTCAGTATATATTTCTCCTGGAAGCAGGCGGTGTCAAGAAATGCAATTTTGTTAGATGACCGCATTAGCCTTGAACTTTTCAGACAAATCTAAATGAAGAGAAGGAGTTTATTCTGGCTTCTAGAAACTGAGCCCTGTGGGGCATAGGTTCAAATTTTTAAATGTTCACATCAAATCAGATAATGGTCCACCCCCTCAAAATCTCGGCGGGTGGAGAGCAAAAGAACATACCAGTAAGCACATGCAATCCTTCAGAGTTCATTATACAGCAAGTGTGTTTCAAAGGACCTTGAGAGCATGTTTCCAAGGGAGGGGTGAGGTCGATGCTTGGATGGGAGAAGCCAATTGAAATCAATGGGAATTGATTTAGAGTCCGGGGGCACTGTGTTAAAATCTCCAGTCTTACGATATAGCTTCATGAATATTAACAGGAGCGGGATCAATACACAGCTGATTTTCAGATGTACAGCTGGCTCCTTTTCGTCTGTAGATTAAAGAAATGGCAATCTTTCTTTAGATAAGATTGAGAATTCAAAAAAAAAAAAAGACTTCTGACTTTAGATCCTGTTCTCCAGGACTGTTTGATAAGGCTTATGATATTTCCTACTTTTATTAAGTGTGTGTTTTCCTAGCTACCTTGATCTCTAGGTGAAATCCTGGAAACAGACACCAAATATAGCAAAGGGGGTTGCTCTTGGGGAACCGAGGTGGCTCTTTTAGGCACTTACAAGCACCCCCCCAGGTTTGGGGACACGCTGCATGCAAGCCTTGCCCACCCACCAGCAGATGGCTGCCCCTTGCTGATGGCAGCCAGCGCCTTCCTCGCTCGCTTTACCTCCTTTGCAGAAAGTCACCGAGCGCCGCAAAATGCGCTGCTGCAGCTAATCTGTAGCCAGCCTGCCTCCGACTGCATGACCCGCCAGTCTGGGAGCCCCAGTGCCCCACACCACCCGCACCCGCCTGGGAGAGCTCGGCAAGGTTCAAAGGCAGAAACCTGCGCTGCTGCTGTGCGTGTAATACAGCAGCTGAGCCTTCGCGGTCGGATGCTGCCTGAGCTGTGAAAGTGAAATCAGGTTGAAAAAGTTCTCCCTTAACAAAGGATGCACGTTATTTGAAACATCCTGAATGTTTTTTGTTTTGTTTTGAAAATGAGGGTCAGGATTCAGATTTGGCAGCTTGTCCTGACTTCCTTAAGGAGGTGAACAAATACCCCAGGTCCAACCAACCTACTTAAAGACTCTGGGAACATTTTTGGCTCCTCTCTACAGCAGACAGATATTTCTGTATGCTGGCTGCCTAATAACAAAGAATCACATCCTGCTTTTATTATTAATAAAAAGAATTGAAACAACAACAAAACAAAACCCAAATAACAAAAAAGTCCCACCAACTAAACCACCAAAAGCCCAAACCCACCAAAAAACTTCCTCTAAATGGAGAAGGTTCTTTCGATTTTGCTCTGATAAAACTCGTTTTTGCGGTGTTACCGGGGTGTCAGCCTGGGGGCACTGCCTGGGCTGAGCAGTGCTGGGGGGGGGGGGGGGGGGGGCCCGGGCCCAC